>JANHFM010008580.1:208223-221333 GCA_032468115.1 Grayia smithii
CTCCCCCCTCCCCCACCCTGGGCTTCCCGGAACATGTTAACTATAAAAAATAATTCACTCTAAAAATAGAGTTAAAGCTACATTTGAAGAACTAAGAGTTCTAGGTCATAATAATATACTGAAGTTTAATTCCCTTATTTTTCATGCTCACTTAAATTGGCCTTCTCCAAATTGGCATTGCCTAGATATGTTGGATGAAAGATATGAATTCCCAGAATTCCACATCAATTTCTGGGATTTTTAATCAATACTTCTGGACAGTATCAAGTTGAAGAAGGCCAATTTAAAATGCACACAGAGCTAAGGAAACTTTAGAACAAAGGAAAAAAAATTCAAAACAGCTAATGGAAACATTGGCACAGCTGGCAGAGAAACAGGATGTGTTCAGAAAAGTGACTTCGCTCAGCCATGCAATAAACTCCCTAAGGTATAAACGAAATCATTTTCAGGCTACAGTTATATAAGATTCTTAATTTATAAGTATTCAGATGTGTTTAATATATCCAGCTTCCAAAGTGAAGTTAAACAAGATGACCTTTTCAAAATGTAAGATACAGTAATTATGCCTTTAATGTAATAGTTACTTAACAATTTGCTGGCCACTGGAACTTAAGTGATGTAATTTTAAACTACAGTTTAGACATACAAGAACTTTATATATAGTATTTAAATTACAAAGTATAATTTTGCCACATTGATGTGTGTATGTGTATCTATCTATCTATCTATCTATCTATCTATCTATCTATCTATCTATCTATCTATCTAACAAAAGCAGAGTAACAGTGTAACAAGAATATATCTTATACTGTTACTTTGAGAAAAAATACTGTTTTGAAGACAAATTTCCAAAACCTATTTTTAACTTCATCCTATTAATATTTTAAAAATATTTAACAATAGAAAGTAAACAATGAAGATGCAAAAATATATTTGCTTTCCATTATTTCAGTTGAATGCTATAAAACTACACTAATAGTTTTACATTTGAAACTACATCAATTTTTTAAACTAATAAACTAAAATGTGATAATGCATAACTAAGAAAAGCTCTTCACAAATTTTTAATAGCAAACTTTAACCAAACTTTAATTATCGGTAGTCATTTAAAAAAATATAAATTATATAAAATATTAAACAGATCAGTGAAACCTGATCCCATTAACCACTTACTATAAGTGCAGTGGTGGCATACTTCTTGCAATTAGTGATGTATTAATTTTCAAAAAGGAAATTAATTTAACTCTGACAACTATAGTACCACCAAATATTCCCATGTAGCTGTAAATTTTTATGATACCTTCTAAGACTTCAGTATCATGAACTTCTATGGAATATAATACTTGGGGTCGTCACTACTACTTCTATATTTTTGAAGAGATGCTAACAGAATTTCATTTGTATCTTAAATTCCAAAGTATTTTATATTACGAAGACAAAAATTAATGTATGTATATTTTGGAAAATGTACTACAAAAATGGATAATTAAAGTCATTCAAATTAATGTTTAAATACTTAAATGTTAAAACAATTACACATGAATAAGCTATATTTAAATTTTAAGCTTTGTACACTAACTCCATTTATTTATGAACTCTCATGTAGAAAAATAATCAAGAAATGCAGTTTCAGGGAGTTACTAGTGAATGGTTTAAGCATTTATCTTATCTATTCCAGATATATTTAGTTATGTCAGTGCAAAAATGGAACAGGAAAATGGGCAGCTGTATCTAAAAATTAAGATGGGCCATCACTACAGGTTAAATAATTGAGATCTGAATCTAGATCATTTTATTGAAACAAAATGAGTGCTCTTGAAATGAAAAGAGCACATCCCTTTGTTTCCTTCAAAATGTTACATTGAAGTCAGTGAACAAGATAACTCCATTGTATTTGAAATACTGTAGTTGAATGTGGACTTTCACTACTTGTTTTGAGATTCCTGACTTTACTAATGAGAGACAAGTGGGGGGGGGGGAGGGAGATAGATTGCATGGAAAGGTTCCTACTTCAAAATAAGGAAGTACAACTCTTGTCTACGATTCTGTCAAAAATAATTAGGTAACCTCAACTTTAAAGTTATCCACTTAAAATATGTTTCATTGATTAAGAGACATCTTGAAGGTTAAAAAGAAAGAGTATAATAAATTATTATTGCATTTATCATGGTTAACAGGAATAATTTAATTAGGGGCTATTTTGCACAGTCATACAATTTCTAAGCCTTAGGTGTCCTTTTTAGCCTTAGTATAATTCCACTTATCTAAACAGATCCACTTATAGATTTACATTGGCTGGTCATCATCAATATACTACATTAATAATTTTGTAGAACTTTTGTCCAATTGTATAGAAAAAAGTTTGTTATGTTTTGCATATATCTTGTATTATTGCAGTTTGTCACTTATCTGGAAGTCACGGTATTTTGTTCTGGTTCTACTAATTAACATACATACTTTATCTTGCTGGAGAGTTCAGTTCGACTAATACAGGTAGTCCTCGATTTACGACCACAACTGAACCCAAAATCTGTGTTGTTAAGTCAGACATTTGTTAGGTGAGTTTTGGACCCATTTTACAACATTTCTTGCCACAGTTGTTAAGTGAATCATTGCAGTTGATAAGTTAGTAACATAGTTGTTAAGTGAATCTGGCTTCCCCATTGATTTTGGTCGTCAGAAGGTCGCAAAGGGTGATCCCATGACCTTGGGACACAGCAATGGTCATAAGTATGAACCAGTTGCCAAGCACCTGAATTTTGATCACATTATCATGGGGATGCTACAAAGTTATAAAGGTGAAAAATGGTCATAAGCCAGTTTTTTCAATGCCTTTGTGACTTTGAACAGTCATTAAATGAACCGTTGTAAGTCCAGGACCACCTGTATTAAAATTAACAATGCTGTACTGCAGTAACCATTTTGAAATATTCACTATTTAATCAACAATTTAAAACACAGTAACTAGGTTAGTGAAGAAGTGCTGATTTGAAGGCATGATATATGAGGCCCAGACCTGATTCACTGTAGCTATGGGCAAGTCATTTTAATTGCTATTTGAATTGCTATTGTTTGTAGAAGAGGGGAAAAGGCTATATCCTACTTACTGTGTTGCTGCATGAATAAGGGATTATGTAATGTTTTGTATCACTTTCATAAAACAGCATTGTACATACTTGTGGAGGGATACCGGGATTATAGGAGACTTGTCTGTTAATGGGACCTTCATTACAAATCTTGATGTAAAGAAAATTTTTGCATACATGTTGGAAAATGTAGGAGAAATAATTTCAGGTTTCCACATGTTTAAAAACAAATTAGTGAAGAAAGCTGTATCTGTATGAAAACAAACATTTGCACAGAGACAGACACACACACAGAGAGAGAGAGAGAGAGAGAGAGAGAGAGAGAGAGAGAGAAAGAGCAGGACCTCAAACCAGAAAATGCCTCTGGTTTGTTAGATTATGGAATTAGAATTGTAAACTGGCAAAGAGAAAAATCTGACAAAACCTCATATATACACACATACAAAAAGAGTTCTAGTTAATGTGTAAGGTGTATACATTGTTATACAGCTTCATATATGTTACATATATGAGAGGATACAGTCTGCCTTTGAGTTCAAATGGCAATGAGACAGGGGATTAAGAACAACAGTGACATTACACACAGCCAATGTAAAGTGCATTTTATGAAAAAAAAATGTAAAAAAAAAGGAAATGTAAAAAAATGCATGCAAAATGCAGCTTGAAGTTATCACCCACCCTTAAAAACATCCTTGTATCTAGACTAAATAGAAGAAAAAAACCACCCCTATCTCAGGCTGAAGGTGACTTTCCCCCATACAATGCTATAGACATTTTCTTTCCTTAAATTCACCTAGGCACATTTAAGACATCGTTATTACCACCATTATCATCATCATCATCACATAGCATACCATCATTCTTAGTTATTATCACTGTTAATTATCACCATTGAGAAGCGGAGAGAGAGAAAGAGAAAGAGAAGAACGTTACTCGACCTTTCGTCCCCTGCATGTTGCCTGTCAGAGTCGGGCATGTTTTGGTCAAGAACTGGGTTTGGGGGCTTGGAGAATAGGCTTTCAAAGGCCATTGTGCTGGCTGTGCCTGTGTGCAGGGAGGAGGAGGAGGAGGAGGAAGGGGGGAGGAAGGCAGGACGCTGCTGCCAGTCGTAGGGCGCAGGGAGAGGAGGTGGAGGCGGCGCGCACTCGTGCGCACACACAAACACACACTCACACGAGGGAGCGGCGGCGCTGCGTCTACAAGGCTGGACGACGCGAGGTGTCCCCCTCCGTGCAGCGGCGAACGAGAATTCCCTCACGGATTTACTGAATTGGGGGGAACACAAACATAAGCTACACAGAGGGGCATTTTTTTTTTTAACGGCCGCCCGAGGGGAGGCTTTCCTGCACCTCACGGGGAAAAAAAAAAGAGATGGGAGATAAATGCAGCTTATGAGGAGGAGTTCGGTACACACAGACCATACGGAGGAAGGAGGCAGCAGGAAGAAACAGGCAGAGCGGAAGGGAGGAAGACGGGACACGTTGGCCGGAGAGATGAGCTGCTCTGATTATGTCTTCCTTACAAACATGGCGCCCGCCCGCTCGCTCACTAACAAGAGAGAGAGAGAAAGACGGGAAAAAGGGGGACCAATGGCGCGCGCGGAATGGATGGGGGTGGGGGCGGAGGCTGGACACGCTCACAAAATGGCGGCGGTTGGCGTCGCTCACAAAGCGCCGAGCAAGACTAGGAAGGGAAAAAACAACAGCCAGCTTCTCCCTGGCAGCTTTCGGGTCGCCGTGACCGATGCGGCGTTTGGTTGCGCGCTCTTCTGTGCCTGGCTGTCGTCATCGGATATAGGAAAGGCTTCCCCGCCTGCCATTGGCTCACGCCGCCGAGGGCAAGATGCCCGTTGGGCGAGCTAGGGTAAAAAAAAAAGGGGGAAAGAGAAAAGCGCGCGCGCCCACATGGTGATGGCGCAATCGCTCTCCGAGGGGATTAAGCGCTGTACGCCCGCGTGGAAGGTTCGCTTCTTGGGCTTCTCTTGGCTGCGCCTTGGTTTGGGAGCGTACTTGAGAGAAGGACGAGAGGGGAAAGTGCTTGTAGAAAAAAAGCACGGAAACTTCATTATTTAACTTATTGTCAGTCCCTACTCACGCTCAGTAATGGTAGGACCGCACTGAAAACAAAAGGGGAAATGGGTTCGCTCAGGTGTTCGGAAAAGACGAGGGCAGAACTATCAGCGCCAAGCCTGGTTACATTTTAGATGGGAGACCACTAGGAAATCTCAGCCGTAGCTTGGACTGAAAAATATTTTTAAAAAAATACCCTGGAAAAAGCTAAGGGCAAGGTTTTTGCTTTTGCTTTTTGCTTTTTGCTCTTGCTTTTTATAGCATTCTCTCTTGGTCTCTCTATTACTGTCAAATAAGCAATATCTTTGTGTCCATCCTGTCACCAGGAGCTGAACTTGAGTTTATACTTTACCTTTTAGTACTTCATCCGTTTTTATATTGCAGGTACATAGCTTGCTTTCTGACTTTATGCAACACCCACTCCTCTAAAAGTTTTACCAAATTTTAATTTGAGATGACAGATTATTAAGTGATTGGAAAACAATAGTGCTAATTACTTAGTTTTAACCATATTTAAATGAAATAAAATATTTTATGCTACATGCTTACCTAATAAAAGTTGTATGTCTGAGGCAAGCTTAATCCTTGGTGAGTTCCTGAACACTCATGATTTTTTTTGCAACAGTATGGAAGTGGTTTGCCATTGTCTTTTTCCAGGATATTTTTCTACCTTTCCAGTCTAGCCTATAGTTCTGATCAATTTAATTTTATTCATTAAATTTATATCCTGCCCAATTCCCAGCAACTCTGAGTAGTTTACCAATTGTTAAAAACATCTAAAAATAAGGAAACAACAAAACCAAAAAAAGATGACAAAATTGGATGAGAACAAAGAAAAGCAATCCCCATAATCTAAGGAGAGTTTCAGTGGCCCTTGCTTGGGTGAAGAGTGAGATCTTCAGGGCCCTTTGAAACACCAGTAGGATGGGGGCTGTTTGAATCTCAAGGAAGACATTGCTACAGAGAAGTTGTGCTTTTAGATTCCCGATAGATGCATTGTTTACTCAAAGGAGGCAGAAGGTTAGGAAGGACCGATCCACATGAGCAGAGGTATCCCTGGGCTCCCACCAGGTGGCCTTATCAACCGTTGTGGGGTCCTCCCCCTATTCCAGCCTCATTTAATGGGGAAACAGGACGAGAAGCATTGTTCCTTAGTCAGGTGATGAGCCACCTGGATTTATATAAGGATGGTTACCCCTCACAGTGGGCTATGGTAGCAGCAGTTACAAACGCCCTGACCGGAGAGAGGCCGAGTGGGTTGCTGAGCTACATAACAACTGTGAGACAGACCTGACCAACATCGAGTTATTCCTAGACGCGCTGCATAAGCAGTTCGAAGAT
This sequence comes from Grayia smithii, assembly GCA_032468115.1. NCBI lineage: Eukaryota > Metazoa > Chordata > Lepidosauria > Squamata > Grayiidae > Grayia > Grayia smithii. The sequence continues at coordinate 214,720 of JANHFM010008580.1, forward strand.
ATCAGGGCTCAGAAAACTGAAGGCAAATTAATGGCCTTAACCCAAAAGGGGAGATCAGCTAGGGAGTATATCAAGGATTTCAGGAAATTAGCAGGAAAATTGCGAAACTGGCCAGAAAGGCTGCTAGTGCATCAATTTAGGTCAGGGCTGGACATAGAACTTAGACAGGCGTGCATTTACCATGGCCTACCGCCGCTACTGAACGCATGGTTCAGTGCGGCTATGGAATTAGACCTGGCGTTGCAAGAGTTTCGTGGTGGGGCGATCCCAGGGGCGTTCAGCCATCCTGGCGAGCACCCGAGAAGCCCTCCTCTAGCCGACCAAGCCAGTCTGTAGGTAGGGGCCTGGCAAGTTTCTATGGGCCAACTAGGACCACTTTCCGGTGCTATTGTTGTAATTGGGAAGGTCATAGAGCAGCTGACTACACCATGCCCATTCCTCATCCAACGCCGGGGCCCAGTAAAGGAAGAGGTCATCCTCCCTCACCAGCTAAGGCAAAGGCAGCTGTCCAGTTCCCGGTTCGACGTAGCAAGGACGAGGATGATGGAGACAGTACACCTGACAGTACACGCTTGAGGAACATGTCAAATTGGTACGCCAGGTCCTCCAGAAACTGTTGAAAGCAAAACTCTGTTAAATTGTCCAAGTGTGCTTTCCATAAAACATCTATAGATTACCTTGGGTACCAAATTTCCCAAGAGGGCATCAAAATGGATCCTGGAAAAGTCACAGCTATTTTGGACTGGCAACCTCCTATGACCTGTAAACAGTTACAGAGTTTTTTAGGTTTTGCTAATTTTTATCGGCAGTTCATTCCTTCGTTCACATCCATTGCACTGCCATTAACAAACTTGTTACGGACAAAAGGTACACAAGAAACACCAAAACCCGGTCAAAAAATAGACTGGAACCATGACTGTCAAAAAGCATTCGATCTTTTAAAAGCACAGTTTTTGGCGGAACCCATATTGAAACATCTGGACCCCACACTCCCTTTCGTCATGCAGATGGATGCAAGTGATGTGGCGGTTGGGGCAGTGCTCCTGCAAAGGTACGCTACAGGGGCGCTTCACCCCTGCGCGTACATGTTCCGAAAACTAACCCCAATGGAAAGACGATGGACTGTGGGAGAAAGAAGCATTTGCGATCCGTTGGGCGTTACAAATGTGGTGACATCTGTTGGAGGGGGCTACTCACCAATTCGAACTCTGGACAGATCATAAAAACCTGGAGGCTCTACAGGCGCCATGACGCCTATTGCCTAAACAGGCAAGGTGGGCTCAGTACTTCAAATGTTTTAATTTCGTGTTGAAATACATCCCAGCAGGAAAGAACTACCTCGTGGACGCATTATCCAGAAAGCCACAGTTCAATAGTCAGCGGGAGGAGGTGGTACAGGCGATGATTCCCCAGGTGTTATATCCGGACAGTGTACATACGCTAACCGGAGGCTGGGAGACCAAATTAGTAAACGTTTTGCGGAGCGACCAATGGCTGACAAGCCATCAGGGACAAGTTGCCATGCGGGATGGGTTGGTGTGTACATTCCGATGGCATTACGTCAAGAGGTGTTATATAGGTGCCATGATAGTAAAACGGCAGGCCACTTTGGCTTCCTGAAGATTTTACATCTCACAAGGCGCCAGTTTTGGTGGCCAAGGATGACATCGGATATAGAGGAGTATATCAAAGGATGCCACATCTGTGCCACCACCAAACCAAGACCTGGAAAGCCAATGGGCCTGCTACAATCAGTAGCCAGCCCCTCTACCCCATGGGAAGCCATTGGCATGGACTTCATCGTTGACTTACCAGCCAGCCAGGGGTGTACAGTAATATGGACAGTGGTGGACTTGTTTTTAAAACAAGCACATTTTGTCACATGTAAAGGGTTACCCTCTGCTAAAAAGCTAGTAGATTTATTCATTAAACATATCTATCGTCTGCATGGCTGTCCCAAATGTATAATCTCGGATAGGGGGGTACAATTTACTGCGCGTTTTTGGCACAACTTTATAAAACGTATAGGGTCAACCCAGGGTCTCAGTATAGCATTCAACCCCAGCACAAATGGAGCAGCTGAACGTGCAAATGCGATGGTCAAGAGGTACTTACATTGCTATGTAACGTATCAACAAGATAACTGGGTGTCGTTATTACCTTTCGCTGAGGTAGCATATAATAATACTATACACAGAAGCACCAGCATGACCCCCTTTCATGTAACAAGCAGGAAAGAGTTCTTCCCCATACCAGAACTCGATGCTGCCATGATGGATGCTAGCCCTGTAAAACCCCCTGCCTGGGTGCAACAATTACAAGGGCTATGGCCACAGGTGAAGGCAGCCCTAACACAGGCAGCCGAGGAATACAAAATACAGCCTGATAAGAAGAGGGCAGATCACAAACCCTTCAAAATCAGAGACCTAGTGTATCTTTCTACAAAGTATCTGAAACCTAGGTCACTGGGTAAGAAACTGGGGCCTAAATACATCGGCCCATTCCCCATAGTTAAAATTATAAACCCAATTACAGTGCAGTTGCGGTTACCCTCATTGTTGGGTCGGATACACCCCGTATTTCACTGCAGCCTATTAAAACTAGCGGGAACACAACAACGACTCTTTCCTCGCCCTGGCCCCATAGCCCCTGATCGGTATGAAATAACCAAAATTCTAGACTCAAAACATGTCAGGGGTCAGCTGAAGTACTATGTCAGGTCCTGTTTCACTTCACTTCTAGGAAAGGAATACTCCAAATGCCAGGTTAAAGAGTAATACACTTTTACTAGAGATAAATGATGAAAACAGTAGAAAGGCATTCCAAGTCTGGCATAAAGGCGTGGAAAGCGTATATTAAAAGCGTCCCTTTCCCCCTCCCCTTGGGCTTTGGTCCAATCTCAATCAGCTCCAGGTGTCATGTGTTCTCCCCCCCCAACTACAGGTCATCAGGATGGTATGTGGTCCGTTACTTCTTAAATTAGGTTTCGTTTCTCCAAAGCTCTCTCTCCTGTACTCTTCCCACTTTTTCCTCCCCTTCCCATTGCTATGGCAGTTGAGCACGCTGGAAAGCGAAAGCGGAGGCTGACATTTAGTTAGGTGGAAAGGATATCCAGACAGCGAAGCCTCCTGGGTCTCTGCCAAAGAGGTGGATGCAAAGTGTCTCCTCAGGAGGTACCATGACCAGTACCTTCGTAAACCAGGGCCTCGTCAACTACCCAGTAACTAACCACACTTTTCTTTCTTTTCCAGGTGGACTCCTGGTAGAGGTGGCCGCCTGTTGAGTCCAGCAGCTCAACACCATGCCAGACCAGATCGTCTCACCTGGGGTGTTGGTGGTGGGCTTATGCGGATGGATGTGAGTGTCACGACATTTGGTGGAGGCTAAGGTGACTGGTGACCAGGGATGGCTGCAACAGACCCGAAGCCTACGTTTGTTTGGATTACGGGCGGTGCTTACGCCTAGTTCGTACGCTGAGTTCGCAGCGTGGATGGTGGCCAAGGGAGTGGTGGACCATGTCCTGTTTCTTTATAACACAGCGATGCGAGGCGTGTGCCTTAACGCTGACTTTATTTTCGCCTTGATTGCTTGCCTTCTGTTACTTACAATAAAACTTTGCAAACCAACATCCTGCGTTTTGCGGTTCTTCATCTGTGGCAGTTGCAGCAGCCGACATTTAGAGTATGTTAACCTTGCCAGATTGGATTGACTGTACAGATAACAATCAGCAACTTGAATCACACCCAGAAGCAAACTGGCAACTAGTATAAACTAGCACAAAGGTGTTACATGGGAATACCAAAGTATGCCCATCACTGCTCATTCCTCTGCATTTTGGACCAGTTGAAGCATCTGGGTGATCTTCAAGGGCACTTATATGTAGAGTACATCTCAACAGTCAAGCACTGAACTGACCAGGACATGAGTGACAGTCTGAAGGGCCCTCCATGGTTTATGGTTTATGGTGGTTACTCATCCAAATTCTACCATCTAAGCATCTTGGTATCTCATGGAGAAGCTGGCTCATCAATGGTGGCGGTCCATTTGATGCAGGCAATAGCTACATCCGAATTGTGGAAGTTGCCTCAGGAAGCTAATTAGAATATTTAACAATCTTTCAGAGATTGATGAAAGCTTTTTCAATGAGAAAAACTATACTTTGCATGGAAAGTACATTTATTCAGCATATTGTTTTAGCTGTTGTATCTGTATGCAATCTTATTATTTTTTTCTTCTAATTGTTATTCAGGCTATGTTATACTCCAAAGAAATATAACTGAAGACATTTCACTCCATAATACATTTGCCTTATCTGTAATATTACAGGTTGTCAGAGATAATAAAGAATGAAGTTCTACATAAATAAATAAGAGCCTTTCTATGCAATCATTTCATGGTATTATTCAGGTCTCTTGACCCTCAGCAAATGCCATGTAATCTCAGGGAAAGAATGTAGCTACTTTAAGAAGTTAAAGAATGGTGTTATATATGCTATTACATAGTCAAAAGCTCTTTTTTGGAATCAAAGCAAGTGTTGCACAGCTCAAATTGATAACATCTGAACAGATACTAGTGTCTCGTTACTTATTTCTGTTAGAAGCATCACAATTAAAATAAGGCATATGACATAAAATTTAAAATATAAAATACAAGATTAAAATATTTATACTGTATTATTTATATTATCTAAATATTAATAGATATTTAATTAAAGTGTCAATTAAATAGATCTTGCCCAGAAACTAACAACATTATATTCTGTCGCAAGTGTACACTGATCAGGACACAAAGGGCAGGTATACATATGTGTTGTCTTCATGTCACCATAATCAGAACAGAAGCCACTGGATAGCCCCATTTGTTCAGAGTGTTTCTGGATCTTTTACCCCTGTGCAATCTATTCAACTCCCTGTTCCTTTGTGGTCAAAGTAGCCCTCCATTCAACATATATGTGGCCTAGGGGGAAATCATTGGTTTTGGGTGAGGTGTCATCAATACAGGTGGCAACCAGTTCATTGCTATTCATATTGGGCAGGAAATAAAGTGATTGTCCAGATGACTAAAGGCTATCAAAATTCTGGATGGGATGAAATGGATGTGCCTGAACCCGCAAACTGAATTATTGATCGTCCAGAAGCCTTTGAGCTCTCTGATGGCATTCAGTCCTCTTTCTTTTGGGAAGGACTCATGGTTACTGCAAAGCTATAGAGTCAGGCTGGTGCTATAGATGTGACCCTATTCGGAGCTGGAAGGCTTAGTGATGGTAATTCATGACCATATTTTTTGTCTGGATTCAGAAATTTGAGTGGTTTAGAATGCAGGCCAACAGACCTGTTAAAGCAGGGGTGTCAAACTCAAGGCCCACGGACTGGATCTGGCCAGCAGAGTGCTTAGATCTGGCCCATGGGGCCACCCTGGAAACAGCAAAGGACCGGCCTGCAGTACCTCTGCCAGTGAAAAGGGAGCTTGGGAGGGCTGGGCACGGTCTCCCTGGGCTCTGTTTTCGCTGGCAGAGAGTTGCAGGAGGCCATTGCGGCTGAAAACAGAGCCTGGCCAGGTTGCACAGAGCCCCTGGGCTCCATTTTTGCTGGCAGAGGGCTGCAGGAGGCCGTCATGGCCCTCCCAGGCTCCATTTTTGACCATGATGACCTGCAATGGATTCCCCTACCCCACTTGGGCCACCACAGGTGCCCCTGACATGAGCGATGTTGAGCTGGCCATGCCCCCACGTACACACCCCTGGCCCTGAAGGTCAAGCACAACCCTGATGCAGCCCTCAATGAAAATCAAGTTTGACACTGCTGTGTTAAAGCATTTATACTCCAGGCACTGCATTTGCTTCTGCTTGTTACTTATCATGCCCTAAATGTAACTATATATTCTATAGAGTAACTATAGAATCTTCTCCTCAAGAGGAACATCCTGATGTTTCAGATGTTGCCTTCCGTTGTTCTACAGATTTCTAGTAGCTAAAAAGCTGTTAACAAGCAATTTCTGAAAGTGATTATAAAAGCAAGTATACAAACTTAGTGTCATTTTAAAGGCACTAACTACAGCTTAAGCAAGATGGCTATTCCTGTATTTCCCAGTGTTCAAAACCTGCTAGAGACCACAGTTATTTGGTCTCCTCAAGAAAAGCAACTGTCTGGAGCACTTGTGGACAATCTACTGTCTCTCTCTCTTTATCCAGAGAGATTGAAGAGCCAGTTTACTCAATGACTCTTTGGTCTTCACTGTGGTCATCTGCTCTGTTTCTGCAGAGCTATCTTCATTTTGCCATTTCTTCCTCTGGAAGTGATTTGCTGTACAAGTGTTATATGAGGCTCAAATACACACACACACACACACACACACACTTTTCTTTATTGCTTCTTTTTTTCAGTCTTGTGTTTTCTAAATATGTTAAACTGTCATTCCTAACTGCATCCCCAACAGATCTAAAAGGAAAAGTTGGGGAATACATCTTTATTGCTAAGTCTATCTTGATAGACTTGTAGGCACTAAATCCAGGGGTGAAATCTAAATGTTGTTACTACTGGTTCTGTGGGCGTGGTTTTGTGGGCGTGGCAGGGGAAGGATACTGCAAAATCTTCATTCTTACCCCCCTCCAGGGG
>JANHFM010008580.1:225770-237173 GCA_032468115.1 Grayia smithii
TACAAAGAATGAAGGGATTTGCTAAGCACATTGATTTGTGCTTAATTGTAAGCCGCCCTGAGTCTCCGGAGAAGGGCAGGATATAAATGGGATTAAAAAAAAAAAAACTGTCAGAAATTTTGGGCTCAATTGTGGTCATATGTCGAGAACTACCTGTACTGTGACAAGAAGTATAATGCAATATATGATAGCATCCTAAGTTAACCAAATTCAGCAACTTATAATTGAAACAATGAACAAGTGCTAAAAAACAGAACACATAATTTTAGTGTAAGGGAGGCAGAGAGCAAGTTTTCTAAAATCTGCATATAAGTACCACCTAATCACTTTCTCCCTAAAGGCAAAGGCAATCTGGGAGAAAAATGTTTTGAAAGAAAAAGCCAATTGAATGTCAAAATCAGGTATGGGTCTATATAGATAGATATCTGGCTGATCTTATAAGGGGAATTGCCTGAGTCAGCAACTGTAAGTGATGTACATTATGCAATTTTTCAGGACCAAGGATAGCAAAAAGGCAACTCATATTGTGGAAACTAAAGAACAATACAGAGTCTTCCTTTAAGAGACCCACTACACTGAAGCCGGAAGAGAGCAAACAATATGCCTGTAATCTTATATTTTATTTCTCCATAAAGGAAATCTTTGATCCTTCTGCATAGGAGAAAATTGTGGGCTAGGTGCTTGATGTAACAAACTTACTCTTAATCAACATATATAATACTGAATAGGATGTAGGCGTTTAATAGTATTTCGGAGGCTCAAACTTCCAGAAAAATTCATTGAATTCAGATAATTCAATACATATTTTCAACCGTTTAGGTAGCAAAAGAGACAGTGTGTAATTTCAAGAAAAGACACTGTCTTTTCCTGATGCTACATTTATGTTTTTGTGCATTAAAAGCACCTCTTTGGAACTGCATCCACAGTGCCACATAGCCCTAATACTTGCAACCTATGCACAGAGTATATGGAAAAAAACAAATACAACTACTTAGATTCAAGATTTCTGAGTCCTTAACTTGCTCAAGGATGATTGTTTAGTAATGGACATGCATTGCTGGAGTCCATTCCTGCAATGAAATGATTTGGCATGGAAAAATTTTTCCATGCATAATCTGGCCCCGCTGAATCATGACAAATAGATTGCTGTGGTAGCCTTTTGCTATAAGCTGGTGAATTTTGAAATTACATTCCACAACTAAATAGTAAGCAGGCATTCCAGAAGAATGAATAAATGGCTTATTTAGAATTTTTTAAAGACATAAAGCCTAAACATAATTAAATTATTCTTTTGAATTCCTCTCAAAAGGACACACAAATAAAATCTAACAGATAGTAAAATAAAATAACCAAATAATAAATGTAATTATTTTGTCCTTCCAGATGGAATGGAATTTTGCCTGACAGTTTTACTGTTTATTTTTTATAAATGAGGATTATTGGCTCATTTTCTATTCTCTGGAATGATAGAAAACAAATTTGCTCCCTTTTCTCGGTGAGACTTCTTTAGATATTTGAAGACAATTTAATACTTTCTTCTTCAGAGTAAACAGATACATATTGTTCAATTGTTCTTCATAAGACCTGACTTCCTAACCCTGAGCATCATTAAGTAGTTTTCACTTTTCTTCTTAGAAAGATAATCTTGGAAAGGCTTAAGATGGTAAATGACAAAGAAGAACTAAGGAAAATTGATGCTTATGGTTGAAGAACATATCAAGTCAAATCTTTATTATGGTCATAGACCAACATAAGGGATTTTTTTTCTGCCTATTCTCCTCATCTGTGAATCATGAGATATGATTTTTGATCCACGATCTCTAGAAAAGTGAATTATTTTGCAATTATAATAAGAAAATAAGCAATCCCTTGCTGGAACAAAGTCCTGGCCCATCTAGTCCAATAATCTGTTCTCACAGTGGCCAACCAACTGCACATGGGGTCCACTAGTCTCCTGGCAGATGTTCTTCAGAAGTAGTCACACTGCCATCAAATAGCTGTTGATTCCCTTGGCTTCCATGAATTGGTCCAACTCTTTTTTGAAGCCAGTCAAACTGGCAACCAGCACCATAACTTATGGAATTTCCTTGAAAACCTATGGATCCATAAACAGAGCACTGTTCAAAGGCTACCTTTACACTGGTTGCTTCCATTTTAATATGGTAGCTCATCACAGAACTGGAGAGGAGATAAAATATTTGATAAGTATATGATATGAACTACATATTTTTTTTAAAAAAAATCAAATATATTGGCACAAACTTACTAATTTAAAGAACCTCAAACTTTCAGGAGCTGAAATTCCAAGGATACCATGTTCTTTCACACTTTATTTCTGAGAAATGAATGTATAATATATATAGTAGTTGCCCAATTCTTCATTTTTATTTCACAAAATAGTTGTACAATTGCTTCACAATGATTGAGGAATTAGAAGGAGATTAAAATGCATTTGAATGAACAAATCTATTCACAACATAGTTACTAGGTTCATAGTTTAATCTAAACAGAGTCTACTTTCTGCCATAGGAAGCAGCATTTTTAAAGTACTTTTACTTTCCAAGGGTTGTGGCATATAATAACATGGCAATTTTCTGCTTTAAAAAAAAAAAGGTTGGAGATCTTAATGTGCAGTATAAACCACCAAAGGGATTAGAACACTTATTTAGGGTTTATTTCAAAACGATACTTGCAAAACCATGTGACTGAAAATTATAAACTCTCACTGAATTTTACTGGTATTTTGTGCCTTTGGCGTCTGCAAAATGAGCTTGAGCTCACTTAAATATCATGTTTTGCTTAAGCAAGGTATATTGCATAAACCTCAATTAGTTGGATTTACACAATATGCTTGATCCAAACCAACAAAACATATGAAAACCAAGAACAATGTGTGAGCCAAATCTATTTGCTGATATCTAGGGTAGAGTGGATTTGATTTTAACATGACTAATATCCTTAGAGTATAATTGCTACCATGCAAACATGAATATGCAACTAAATGAAAACTGGATCCATTCTACCTTTGGAGTGAGTATGCATTAGGGCAGGGGTCTCCAAGCTGGCTGGGGAATTCTGGGAGTTGAAGTCCTCCAGGCTTAAAGTTGCCCAGGCTGGAGACCCCTGCATTAGGGGACACTAATGGCCCAGAAAGGCGATTACTTCTTTCCCTATGAGAAACATGAGGAGGCAGAGAGAAAGAGAGAAGCTAAGAAAGGGCTATTGCTTTAGAGAAGGCTTTTAAGGGCTTTTGAGATCCTTAAGAGAAAACCTGTGTTGTGAATGTAGTTTGTATGATAGACTGACAATGCACATTTCCACAAATGAGTTATGGTTCTTTATCATGTACAGACTTGGACTACTCTAGTCCCTTCCTCTATTAGGCATAGAAAAGAGTTGGTTGTTTTAAAATGAAATCAAATTTAGCAGAACCCCAGAAGGAAAATGCTGGTAAAAAGCAGACTTTTCTATCTCCCCAAAAGTCACTGATTAATGCATTAGAAGTTTCAAGAAACTGGAGATAATCAAAGGATAGGAACACCTGCTTCAGGAAACTTCTATTTTGTAGAAATATTACAAAAAACAAGTAGCCAAGAATTTCCATTTTTAAAAAAAAATCTGTTTATTGTGATGCTTTGCCATTCTGAATCAATTATAGAACTGTGTGTTTAATTGTAGTTCTCCATCAAATCTCAGGCTATGTTCATGAAGTTATGTTTCTCGATCTTTCTTGTAATAATATAACAATAACTTAAAACCTCTCTAAAAATTTCTCAGATTCCCGAAGAAAAGGCAGTTATTTGTGGCAGACTGTGCCTAGTGGTCTGCTCATAGTGAGTTATTGCCTTTTGTAATTTCCTCATTAATTTTTTAAACTAATTTGTAAGTTGATATATGACAGTGATCTGTTCAGATCTGTAATTTATCTTCTTCCATACTTAATATTTGCATTTTCACATTTAAAATTATATTTCAATTTTCAATTCAATTTTAATTATGGATTTTAACTCTGATTTTGCCCCTTTTTAAATGTAATGTCTTGTCGCTTGTCCATGTCTGTTTATGTTTTTATACTGCACTGTTTATTTATGTTCTTGTAAGCCGTCCTGAGTCCTTCGGGAGAAGGGTGGCATAGAAATTAAATAAAAATAAAAATAAATATATGTTTTTCATAGCTTCATTTTGTTTTGTTTTGCTGATTTCTTGTGGGATTGGCATATCTCCCAAAGTTATTGGATATTGGGGAAAGAGGCTGAATATTCACTTCCTTTATGCTATAAGCCCAGGAAGTAATACCATATAAATTATTTCAACTTTCTCATGTTGATTTTTTTAATTACCAGAAATGAGAGACCTTCAAGTGAGATACTTCTGGAAGACAAGTGATGGCAGTAACAACTAACAAAGCAAGCAGTAGGATTAGGATGTGAAGATCCAGAGGGTTTTGAACAGAGGCTGCTTGGAACATCTGCCTTTCAGTTGTGGTGAGGAACAGAAATAGATCTTTGAGTTCAAGGATTTATGTACCTGTTCTCTGCTGAATCCTCATTTCATGACCATACACGGCAACTCACTTTTCCTTTTTTGTGTCATGCGGACACATTCATACACATGCATATGGTATCAGAATTTGACTTGTAGTAGGAAATCAGCTAGCTTCACTATCTTAAGCCATTCCCTTCGAAAGAAATGGTGGCCCCTTTGTAAGATTTGGCTTGCACTGTGATAGGAACCACTGTTCTGTGGAAGCTTATATAGGCAGGTCTATCTATGGGAGCATTCAGTTTCCCTTGGTTTTCTCGGCTTCCAGTTCAGGCTACAGTGATATAAATGTCTTGAGATAGCTTTCCCTAAAGGAAGTGGAGGGAGATAAAACAGCTAGAACTAACATTGATCACTTAAAAAAAAAAAATTGCCCAGATTTGCTTTCCTATCTAATTCTCCATGGTAGCTCTGTTGTGATTTTATGTTCATCAGCCTGCTATTTCAATTGTAACTTGAAAGCTGATTATATATTTATATGACTTTATATATTTACAGACTTCTAAAGTTTACTGAAGTTGTTATTGGTAGTTATGGAGAATCCTTTTTTTTATTCATGCACAAAAAAGCCAGCTTGGAGACTAAATACACAAGACAAATTTGATTAAATAGATAGGTTTCTGTGATCCAGTTCCAAGAGGTTTATCTAAAGATAAAAAGAAAATCTAAAACATTCATTGAAAAATACAAAAAATGTGTTTAATAAGTTCCTTTTGCCCTACATTTCTTTGCCCAAAGAAAATATTTGAAAGGAAATAATATTTTCATTCCAGTAGAGCAAAATCATATTTCTGGTGGAGTCACAAACACATTCTTACACTGCTAAATTTCTTGGCTAACAAACAAAAGTAAAACTCATGCTAAATCAATGTTGCTAGATTACAAAAAAATAGTGTAAAAATACTACTTTTTGTAATGCTGTAATATTAAATGGCATTAAATGAAGTACATCACCCAGGGAGAAAAATTGTTTTTCCCAAACTTTGCTGAAAGTTGTTCTTTCAGAGATAGAAGCAGAAACTATCAATTTGAGTTCTGGAGTACAGCATTGGATTTGTGGCAGATATTAATTTCTTCCAAGCTTTATGATACTGAAGTACAACAATTCTGTTAGGGAAATGTGCAACCTAGTCCACTATTTCACAATCTGGACAACTTTAAGATGCTGGCTGGACAATTTTGGACATTGACGTCGAGACATCTTAAGAGTTGCCAAGGTTGAGAAATGCTGCTCTAGTCCAACGTGCATTTATTAGAAAAGAAATCTGATAAAAATCAGATTTACCTCCATGAATAGGCATCTGTTTTCCAAGCAAATCAACATTTAATATTATATAGCAATGTTACAAAATAGGAATGACCTCTTTTATTGTTGTATAATTATAATATCGTTGCTTAGGTACATTGTCCAGAGAGGGATCCTATATTCTCCTTTCTTAAAGTCTTTCGGAATGCAGGTAGTCTTGTTAAAGACTGGCTATCTATATGTATAATATGCTGCATTGGCTCACAAAGGGCAGATTGAAGCTAGATAAGGTACAAAGTGTGGCTGGAGCAACAATAATTGATAGATAGGTTATACTGCTATTCTCCCCTTCTTTCAAGGGCTTCAGGTCATCTAAAGGTGTGTTAGGATAGAAGCAGAAAGGCTACATGCCAGCAATGCTGAAAATAAGTGGACGATGTTAATTCAGGTGAGAAAGCCAAGCCATGCTTGATGTCATTCTTAATTCTGGAGTCTTTGACATGGGAGCCAATGGTGAAACCAAACAAAAGTTCCTGATGAAAAATGGTTTTTCCTCCCATGCTGAACAAACTTTCTTTAAAACTCATAAACCGATACAAAGATGGTAATTTTGGAAACATGTTTAGCTTGGAAGGTGCGATCCAGATACTCGGACATCTCAACCTCCACTGTTATGGTCTGAGGCCCTTGTAGCCTTTGTACCAGCATGAGTTCTCCAGTCTGTCTGTCCGAACGTTGCATCACAAAATGTCCTCGGCTGTTTCCTCCTATAATCCCAAACCTCAAGCTGTCAGGACCTGGTCGTCCAGGGGCCGAAGCAGTTGCCATGCGGAAGAGAGGAGTGGGAGTGGCAAGATTGGATGGCAGAGGGAGATAATGGAAGGAGATTGTCTTGGGGGCTTGATGACATGATCTGCTGTCCATGGGACATGGATTCCGTTCACATTGACTATGAAGAAAAATAAACAACAATAGGATTTGGTTAAGAAGAAGTATTCAAAATGTATAGTTTGATAATGCCATTATCATTATCAATCATTACCATTGTCATGGTTTGTCACACAGTCTGCCAGACGTTCAGACTGGATTTGGCACTTTTGTCCACCTGTCCTGTTCAAGGACCTGGGATAGGCAGATGTGGATGTTTCATGATGTTACAGATATCGTCACAGGATGTAAGCCATTCTGAGTAAAGCTGCCTTTGTAATTGACTGATGGTGAATTTGTCAATGCCAATGGTGTGCAAGTGGTGCTCCGGTTGTTTTGGGATTGCACCTAAGGTGCCTATCACTATTGGTACTACCTTTGCTTACTTTTGCCACAGTCATTCTATTTCTACTTGTAGGTCTTTGTATTTTGATATCTTCTCCAGTTTTCCCCACCCCCCCATTCTGCTGTCTCTAGTTACTGCCACGTCCACTATCCAGACTATTTTACTTTCTTGTTGACAATTGGAAAATCTGGGATGTTATATGGCAGGTGCCTATCTGCTTAAATTCTAAAGTCATCCAAGAAGCTTTTTCACTTTCCAGATATCCATAGACATTTGGGAAGTGATTTGCCATTGCCTCTTTTTTTAGGGCCAGTCCAAGGTCACTCAAGTATTTTCATGCCTAAAGCAGGATTAGAACTCACAGTCTCTTGGTTTCTGGTTTGATGCCTTAACCACTACACCAAACTGACTCTCAATTTTTTTAGTGGAGGATACCTTCAAATCATTGTTCACTCCTGGGCTCTGCCTGGACTAGTTTCTGCAGTTATTTTAGCAAGCTTTCAGAAGTAGTTTGCCACTGCCTTCTTCCTAGGGTGGAGAGAGAATGACTGGCCCAAGGTCACCCAACTGGCTTTATATCAAAGGCAGGACTAGAACTCATAGTCTCCTGGTTTCTAATCCAGTGCCTTAACCACTATCAAAACTGGTTCTCTTATGCCTTTATTGGGACATAACAGTGAGAAATAAAAAAGAGACAGGAAAGTTCAAGAATTACAATTTTAACTTTTTCTGCTTCCTTATCCCTTCCTTTTCATATAACTTTGATGGTGAGTTCTGTAGTACTTGAGAGCTTTCATGTTCCTTTAGAGATAGATTTGGAGAACAGAAAGTTTTATAATAGATGAATGTGTCAAAGGTCTTATTATAACTGGGCATACCATGTTTTCCCAAAAATAAGTCCCTGTTTTATATTTTTTTGAACCCCAAAATAAGCGCTTGGCCTTATTTTCAGGGAGGACTTATTATTTTGAAGTGCATGGAGCAAGACGGGGCTCCTCTTACATCTTACCTGATTTCCAACTCTGTCTCCCTAACACTAACCAGAGGAAATGGTAGGGACCAGCTACGCATGCATTTAAATATTTTCAGGAGGGCTTATTTTTGGAGGAGGATTTATTTTTGGAGGAGGGCTTATTATCAGGGGAAGTCTTATTTTCAGGGAAACACGGTAGCATTTAGCTAGTCATTAGAAATAAATTGGGATAAAGTTTCTCCTTATGATCAAAACAGAAACACAGCCCTTTTATGTGGATCTTTGTAAATAGGGAATATACTCGTGCCAGATGTTATATTTTTGGATTAACAGGCATAAAAGCAGGCTTTGTTTACAAGATTTCCGATCTAGCAAAGGAATTTATGTGTACAAAACTATTTCCATCTGTGGAATGGCAGCAATACCAAATTAAAATATTGAGATAGGAATAAAAAAGATATATTTGTGTAGAATTTGAACATACGATTGTGTCCTTCCTTTAAGGATCCATAGGTACCACTGACTGGATAAACATTTGTATTTATCTGAAAGGAGCACAACATCCTCCCCATTCCAAATATTTTCTATTTAGAATTAGGAAACTGTCCAATTTCACTAAGAATACAACAGTGGAGGCAGAAAAAATCTCTCTAATAACCTCTTTTGTGCAGTAGTTCTAAATTTGGAGGATCTTTCATGAAGTATGGTTGCTGGGGTGCTACACATCTCCCTAACATTTGTCTTCTTCTCTGGTTCCATCTAAAACATAGATTTCTTTCAGTAGATCAGAATAAAATGATCTAAAATAATTGAATACAACCTCCACAATATTACATTAAATTTGAATTCTTGTTACACAAACAATTTTATTTCTGGCCTAATTACACAGCTTCTCTAAGATAGCAATGATTTATTCAGATGTATTAAAATATAAGAAGAAAATGAAGTTATTTTAAACACAGTTGATACCAAAGCAAGAATTTGAATCATAAGATTAGCTCTCTCACCAAAATCAATGAAGTTTAAATGTATTTCACATTAGCTGGTTTGTAGCAAAGATGCTCTCAAAACTTAAACAAAGCTGCATTTTCTCCACTTGGCTAGGATGACTCATTAAGACATGATATATTTTGGCCTTATATCAAAGAAGACATAACAAATAATCTTACTGACCGGAGGGAAAATATTTATTCTGAATAATCCAAGATACAAGTTGTACATTTTTCTGGTCTTATGATCAAACAAGCAAAAACAGCTTCATTATCAAGTTATTGATTTTGATCTCAGCTTTACAAGGCATTTCAGAATCCATAATCACCATGGATTTCCTGACCAGTAATAATTTCCTCTTTACTGCATTTTTTTGTGTTATTGAAGAACCCAACTGACAACCAGAGGTCATCATGGTAGAGCAGGTAATGAATGTCCATGTAGTAAAGCAATGCATGGAGATTCAGCCACACATTCTTTCTTCTTTCTTTTAAAGTGATGGAGTAATTATTAGTTGTCACTGCCATATTCCTGAATTTTGATTAATTGGTCAATGTTGCTTGTGTTATGTATGTTTGGGTGATTACTGGAAAAGTGCTTACTTTAATTATTTCTCTCTTATTTAATACCCCAACCCAAAATATATACATCATTTTACTTCATTTCATTATTTTATTTTTAATTCATAATCACTAATTGATTTTTCCCTAGGAGCATGAACAGAGAATAATGAGCAAAGAAAGCACCTCTAATGAGCTACTTCAAAAGAAATGAATTACGAGGAAGCTTCTAATTCAAGGAACTGTAGCCCTGACAAATCTTAGAAGAGCTGCTGAAAGTGAAATCAAATAATATCTTTAAAAAGTGGGATAAATAGCAGCCTTTTCTTATTATCTGCTTATGCATGAGAACTATACTGTGACACTTTAAAAATGCCAAATGTATCCACAGACCTCAAGATCATACACCTATGAGGTAGTGAAATCACATTGGAAATTATTAATGATACCAGTTTCATGCTAAATCTTTAGTCAGAAGTCAACCAATGGAGAAGCTTTAAGTGGTTAGTCACCATTTAAAAGCCACTGCTTAACAATGGTGTTTTGAATTAATTAAAAGGAGGAGGGCATATGATAGTTGTATTTTTATAATGGTAGGCAGTTGTTACAGAAAATATACACTTTTTAAAAAATGGCTTACTGCAGATTTCTGCTGTGGAAGCACTTTTCCCACATTTTTGCTTCTCAGTGGTTGAGAACAACTGGAGTGGTAATCTAACTCATCTGAAAGGCACCATGTTGGGGAAAATTCATTTCTCATTATAGCAATAGCAATAGCATTGAGACTTATGTATCGTCCCATAGTGTTTTACAGCATTCTCTAAACATTTTACAGAATCAGCATATTGCCTCCAGCAATATGGGTCCTCATTTTACAGACCTCAAAAGGATGGAAGACTGAGTCAACCTTGAGCTGGTCAGGATCGAACTGTGGTTGTGGGCAGAGTTGGCCTGCAATACTGTATTCTAACCATTGCACCAACAGGGCTTTTTGGTGGGAGGGTGATGTTACTTACAAGGGTAATGTTTTCACATAGCTGACATTTCCACCAGTCTGGGGACACTCTGGCTTGACACACTGAAAGCTTCCTCCGATGTTAATGCATGTTGTTCCCCTAATGCAGCTGTGCAATGAGAGTGCACATTCATCTATATCTGCAAGGTAAACAGAAGAGTGAGTGACAGAGGAATAGATTCAACTCTTTTGAGGTTGGCAGACAGTCAATTCAAACAGAAACACAGAAGCTGCCTTATACTGAGTCAGATTAATTGATCCATCAATTTTTGTAGAGTCCATATTGATGGGCTGGAATTACAGGCAGAATTCTTGCACTGTCCTCTATGGAACTGCCAAAGACTAAGCCTGAGAGCTTTTTGATGTAAATCCATAGAAGTCAAATATATGACCTGCTATTGGACCATGGCTGAGAATTTGCTGCCAGGATTTCCATTGCCAGACCTAAACAAGAGCATGCTCTGTGTCAATGGACAAGTAGCTAACCTCCTCTCGTCTCTCCTCTTCAGTACAGAGTATTAGACATCCCCACACCATCCAATCAAGATGATCTCACTACTTCCTGAGACAGTTCATTCATATATCCCCTTTCGAGAACAAGACTAATGCTCAAGTAAAGTTTTATTACAGTTAAGTGACCTAATTGTTCATCACATCATCACCATTAACTGCAGTTCAGAGAATTCAGAATCACCAGATTTCTACTATCTGAAAAAGTACCTTGGATAAATCTCATGGCACTTTTTCTTTCTTTCTTTCTTTCTTTCTTTCTTTCTTTCTTTCTTTCTTTCTTTCTTTCTTGGT
>JANHFM010008580.1:237273-252569 GCA_032468115.1 Grayia smithii
GAAGACTCCTGGATATTTGGTTAGTATTCATTGCCTTTTGATCTATGTATTAACAGAAAGAGAAGAGAAATGAATATTCTGTGTTTTTATGATTGCAGGAACATTGATACTTCAAGGTTGAAAGGAGATTAATTTTTCAACAGCCATATAAAGTCCTGATTATCACCTCTCTCCCTACATTTGAGCAAACATTTGCTTTACAGGAATCACGTTTAGAGGATTATTTGGAAATTTGGTCTACATTTATAACCTATATGCTTCTTTTTCCACTTCCCCCTTACCATTAAGTAAACTAATTTAAATGTTAATAATTTAATTGTGCTCTGTCCCATGAATTTTTCTGTCCAGTACATGCAGGATGCATGTTTTAATTAGCTTTTTTTTCTTCTACACCCCTTCGTATATAATAATTAAAAAATAATCGTCTGTGAAAGTTATATCATGCACACTTTTCTTAAAAAAATTCATAAGGGGAAAATATGTTTTTAATATTGTTTCAAATTACATTGAGTAACAGCACCATAATTCTAAACTATTTTACTGCAAGTATTCACAAGCATTCTGTTGTAATCCCAGCAAAATTATCAGGTTCATCCAATTTGGTCACATGATTTGCCACTGTTCTTTACAAATCCCCTACTACTGTATCTGTATCCATCCATCCATCCATCCATCCATCCATCCATCCATCCATCCATCCATCCATCCATCCATCCAAGGAAGCAGCCAAAAATAATAATACAACACTTTGCACTTTTGCCTCTATCCAGGGCTACCTTCCATTGTAAAGACTTAGTCAACTAAGTCTACAAACATGACTGCTTGTCAGTCTTTCCAAGTAAACTAGATACACGAGTTTTACTTTATTGTAAGGACACATTAACAGAATCTTGCAAGACTGAAGATAC
Source organism: Grayia smithii (assembly GCA_032468115.1). Taxonomy (NCBI): domain Eukaryota; kingdom Metazoa; phylum Chordata; class Lepidosauria; order Squamata; family Grayiidae; genus Grayia; species Grayia smithii. The sequence goes on from JANHFM010008580.1 coordinate 238,182, forward strand.
AAACTTTCCACAACCACTTTTATTTTTCTTTCTTTCTTTCTTTCTTTCTTTCTTTCTTTCTTTCTTTCTTTCTTTCTTTCTTTCTTTCTTTCTTTCTGCATATTTCAGATACTATTGCTTTTAACTGTACTTGTTGCCTTATTTTATTTGACTTCTATGGATTTTATCTGAGCATTGTCGATGACCCCTTGAAATCTGTTCTATCTGTAGCATCACTTTTTCCACATCAAGGCTGTAATTGGCCTGTGGGTGAAGTTCTAGGGGCTGCAATCCATAGAAGAGTCAGTGAGAGCAAAATTAAAACTAAATTCAGTATAACTAATAGGATTCCTCAGCAATTATGCATTTAATTTTTTTCTTCTCTGATTTAGACAACCTTTGGATCTAAGATTTAATGAGCCATAAGTTGCATTAAGATGTGCACTTTAGTTTTATATCAAGGCTAAAACATTTTAGCATTACATAAGAAATACATAGTTTTCTAAGAATAGTAATAACTTTTAAGTAATGGAAAAAATGCAGCAGGAGGCAGCAGGGTAAGTTTACATAAGACTGCTTCTTTATTAACCTATTTATATCAGAGAGTCCCAAATTTTAAGGCTGGCAAAAACATTTGGTTTTTTAAGAGCTTATTGTAGAGAATCTTCTGAAATCATGCAGATTACGGTGTATGGGTAGTGGTTTACGGGCATCTTCAGAGAGGTGAAAAGCATCAAGATGACAACAGTAATGCGATTAAATTTCTACTTTTTTTTATGTGTCGCACACATACAAATAGTAGGTGGAGCACAGCCACAGCTGCCAAATTAACAATTTTTACTCCCCCATCTCCCCTCTATTCTCTTGGAAGGTTTGCATGTTCAGAAGTGGCTGCCAGGGTGGATGTGGCCAACCACAAAACACTGAGATATGCAGAAGAAACATGGATCCTGTAACCACCATTCTTTAACATGTCAGCAATCATTTGTGTGTTGTTGTTTTTGAGAAGATGAATATTGTTCCATCTCATCATACTGTGACCATCTGCCATTTTATTTTTTGAGAATGGCTGGAATTCAAGGTATTCTTAGGAATAAAGATGCTTTCTTAATAAAGAGAAAGACTTGGAGCAGGAGCATTTAAAAAAAACCAGGATGGTAGCCCAGCCCCTTTTTACATAGGTCATATACATGATGTATGTTAAAAAAAAAAGAGTGGGTCTTTGTGTGGTCACAGATGGCATCCTGATTTTTTTAACCTCCCATGGTCTCCTGTAGTATGAAATCCAAAGCACTTTTCAATCAATTTTCAAAGCATGTACACTCTTATACATGATGTAGGCATACATGCATATAGGAAAAAGCAGATTGAGATAATTGGATCTTATGTATGCAAAGAGATGACACTGTGGGATGATTTTCTATGCATGAGAGAATGAATATAAGAAAAATCTGGCTGGTGTTTTGTTCAACCAATAGGCAATCTGATGTCCCTTCGAGAACATAAGCAGAGGAGCAGATGTATATAGTTACTCAAGTAACTTATTAAACCACCAATTTATGGCAGAAAATGTTTTTATTTAACTGTTTTGTATTTAATATATGTATTTCTTTTATCCATCCCAAATATTTTATGGCATAATTCTAGAAGAGGATCTCAAGCTCTTGTACAATATTATGATAAAAGGGGAAGAAATTTTCCTTCTTCACTTTTTCTACCCAGTGAATCATTTTACAGGGCTCTCAAGCTAACTATGTTTTAGTGTAAGATAAAGGTACTTCTCTGCTGGAACTCATATCATACCACAATTCAGTTTTTAGCAATCTGTGTTGTTTCCTCTCAACACTTTTGTTTCTACTGTAAAAATGCTTTACCAAGGAAAGGCGTATAGATTAAAATGGTTTTCTCAAGTGATTGCTAAGAACTTTAAAGCTGGTTAAAGACTCATTTAAAGGAGGAAACTGAATCAAGACCAAGATTAACTCATTTCTGTCATCATTCAAAATCAATTTTCTACAGCAGCCCAGGAACACAGAGCACATACTTCATGGTACAATGTCTCTTTTCAGGCTGAGACTGTTGGCACTTCACCACCATACCTTCCCACATACCTTAACTGCAGTACAACAAATATTTTGTTTGGGGGAATTCTTGTCAGCATTCACAACTAGCATTTCATATTATGATGCATCACAAATGGTCTTATCTGTGGGAAATCTGATGCCCAGACTGTTGTATTTTAACTAGACATCAAATCCACATCAAAATGTAGGAATGCATGGATGTCTGCAAACTATGATAATGGAAAGTCAAGATGGCAAAAGTTTTTATGGGGGTTGCAACTCTCCTCTCATTCTTGATATGGTTTATATCCCACTTGGTTTATATCTCAAACTGTGACAGAACAAGCTGCCTACAAAATCGCCAGAAGCTGTTCTGCTGTAGCCCTGTCTCTTTAAGTCCTCTTCCTAGCCAGCTGAGCAGCTGTTGGTTATAAAAGCTGAGCAGAGAGGCAGTTCCCGGTGTTTGGGAGAGAGGGAAGGAGGTGTTTGTTTGTGAAGCAACTTAACAGATAGAAAAAGTTAATTCTCTCAAGCAATGAGACTAAGATAGAAGAAGGTATAGTAGAAGGGGAAGGAGTGGAGTAGTGAGCATTGAGAACTAGACTTTGAATACTTGTGTGTGTGTGTTACCAGGTACTTGTGTGGTTGTATTGTCTCTTGGATTTTGGAGCCCACTGACTTTGGGTATAGATAAAAGAACCTGTGATAAAGTGGTTGTAGCAATGGGATATTCATAAGAAAGGTGGGATATCCAAAAGGTAGGATATTCATAAAAAGTGGGATATTAACACAAGGTGGTAAGCCCACAAGTTGGAGGTGGCTTAGACTCGAAGGGTTCTAAATGGAAAAAATAAACTTTGGCTAAAAAAAGGGGGCTGCAAAGGTAAAAGTATTGGCCTTTGCTCTGCTCAAACTTTGCAAGAATTAACCAGCATCCAGGCTGCAGAAACCAAGCCTCTTACTCAAGCCTACACCAAATAAATAGGCATGGAAAAGGCAGAAGGGACAGATTCTCCCTTACAGGCAGCTACTATGGCAGAGACAGGTGTCCACCCTAGACCTGTTGTAAAGCCAAAGCAAATGGTAGACCAGCCTGAAATGGGACTAGGCAGAGATACTAGGGCCAATATCATAGAACTGATAAGGCAGCAGCAGAGGAAAGGCTGGGATTCATTTAAAGAAAATGCTTTAGAGGGAGAAAGAAAGGAAAGATAGACTGGAATAGGAAAGGAGTGAAAGAGGCAAGAAAAGAGATTAGGAGGTTGATAGACTTGCTTAATGGGAAACTGTTACTAGAAGAGGTACACTCGGCTCTAAAGTGTGCAAAGTCTATAGAGAATGGAGGAGGTCTTAAAGACATTAAAAATCCCCAAGTTGGCAGAGGAAGAAGACATAGAAGCCTATTTAACCATGTTCAAAAGAGTGGCTACCTCTTGCAAGTGGTCTGAAAGTAAATGGGTGACCAAGCCCCATGTTTAACAAAGGCTTTGACAGCCTTATAGTAGTCTTCCAGCAAGAGAAGTAGTGGATTACTCTCATGTCAAAGGGATAATCCTACACAGATATGTCACTCCCTATAGGTGGAGCTTAGAAATTACACCTAAGACAAACATGAAGGGGCTCATGAATTGTGGGCAAGGTTGGAAGACCTAGGCAGGAAATGGCTGAGGCCAGACAAAGTAAGCAAGGAAAGAGTGGTAGAGGATTATGTTTAGAACACTTTGTACAAGTACTTCATATCAAGTTAATGTCTTGGGTGCAAGAACACAACCCAGAGTCAAAGAAAGAGCAATTGAACTAGGTTAGGACTACAGGCAGCACAAAAGTCAGGATATTGGGAGGGAAGACACAGAAGAAGAGAATAAGAAAGCCTGTTCTAGAATTTAAGAACTTTAAGGAGTTGGTAGAGAGAAAGGTAGAAGGAGTAAAGAAACCTTTAATTTCTACCTAACTTACAGGAAGGCCTTGGGAGGTCAGAGAGACCAGTAATTGTTACAACTGTGGGAAAAGTGGCTATTTGTCCAAAGACTATAAAAGCCAAGGGAAAAGAATGGCTGCAGTAGTGCAAGCGTCACTGGGAAGAAAAATCTGATCCCAGCAAAAGTTAATGGATTTACTGTGAGAGGCTTAGTAGACACTATGGAGTAGAGGAAAGCTAATCCACTGAGTAAAGAAGGCAGCATCTATGGGGAAAAAGCCTCTTCCAATTGAGTTTGGGCAAACTGAGATGATCACATTGGTTAAAGCCAAAGTACAGGCCAGAGGGAAAGGACCATGTAATGGTGGTAGGAGTTCTCCCTAATTTGCCCTGCAACCTAGTGATTGGAACTGATTTTTCACTTAAGGTTGGACTCAGAGAAAAGGATTCAAGAAGGAGGCTAAGATATTGGGAGTAACTACAAGGGCCCAGTCCAAGGCAAAGATGAGAATGGAGCAGAAGCAAGAAGGGGAGGAACCTGGGTTTCTTCCTAACCATAGTAATTTAATAGAAGTGAGATTTCCTAGGAAAGAGAAAGCTTTACAAAAAGCTGACAAAACAAGGGTGAACCCATAGGAATAGAGAGACTTCTAAATGGGAAAATCATTTAGGACTCTTACAAAGGATAGTTACATTACCAACATTGTTGGTTAACAGCAGAAGAGGAGGAAAACAAGGAAACAACCCCTAGATTCCAAGAAAAAGAACTGTTACTGTACAAAGTAAGTAATTTCTAGATGTTTTCTAGATATCATTAAGGAAGGTCAGTGTGAAAATCTAATTGAATATATCCTAATGCAGAGGAATAAGTTAAAAGACACATTGCCCAGGAACATTTAGAAAACAGCCAAAGAAAGCCAAAAAAGACATCATGATAAAGGTTTAAAAGTGGTGATTTAAGGAATGAGACCAAGTCCTGTTACTATTGCCTATTAAAGCAAATTACAGGCTAAGTGGCAGAGTCCCTACATAGTAAAAGAGAAGAACAGGGCCACTAAATTATGAAATAGAATTTAAAGACAAGAAAAAGAAAAGCTACCATGCCACAACCTCCTCAGGAAATGGCACAAAAGAGCTGAATCTGAGATGGCTTTGGTGGCACTAAAGAAAAGGCATCCAAAATTGTTTGGCTTGTGTTTGGGCTGCAATATTGCAACCGTCTCATGGAAATATACATATCCACTTGGATCTAGGGGATAGTCAAAAGAGACAGAAAAAATGTTAGAAGGGTATAAATGTGTGTTTACCGTACAACTGAGTATAACTCTCTTATACTCTGAACATAAAATATAAACATGTGGAACATGACAAATTAGACAATGCCCTTATAGAATTCCTGAGCAGTTGAAAGGTATGTTACAAAATGAAATAGAAAAGATGCTTCAGATGCACATAACAGAATCATCTATAAGCAACTGATCTTCTCTTATTGGTCCCAAAGCCAAATGGAGACATATGGTTTTATGTAGACTTTAGGCAAATAAATTTTGATGGGTACTTAATGACCAGAATGGATGAGTTTTTGGTTGACCTAGGTGAAGCCAGGTATTTATTCTCACTGGATTTAACCAAAGGATATTGACAAATTCCACTGGATCAGCACTCCAAAGAGAAGGGAGGTTACTACTCTGCAGGGTCTTGTTCAGTTTAAAAATATGCCATTTTGGTCTGGGATATGGGGTACAATGGGGTTCATGGTTGGTAAGGGAGAAAAATACTGAAAAGGGAAAGATGGGCATTTTGAAACAGATGGAAGCCTCTGAAGCAAAGAAAGATGCTTAATCTTTCCTGGATTTGGTGGAATATTTTAAAGATTTATCCCTCAGTTTTCTGCTTCAGCTTGACCCCTAACCAACCTAATGAGAAAAACAGAATCCTCCAAAGTACAGTAGTCTTAAGAATGCCAGGAGGCAGTTAAGAAAATAAAAGATGCATTATGTGGTAAGCCAATATTAAAAGGACCAGATTTCTCCCAACCACTTCTTGTACAGATAGATGCATCTAATTTAGGCTTAGGCACAGTGCTTATTCAAGGCCATGAATAAGCTAGATGGATCACCTAGCGACACACCTCTCAAAGAAACTCCTCCCAAGGGAACAAAATTGTAGCAGCATCTAAAAGAAAAGCTTATGCACTGAAACAGGCGATCAGTGCTCTGCATGTGTGTATCTGGGGTTGGGAATTCATTGGATAACTAACCACCAACTACTTACTTGCTGGCTGCAGCAGATGGATACAAATTTCCAATTAACCAGGTGGTATCTGACATCTCAGTCTTACCTGTTCAGTATTACACATTGGGTGGGACTGCAAAAAATTACCGCTGACTTCCTATCAAGATATGGGAAGGACACAGATGGCAGTGGCCCCATAAAGAGTAAAGGAAAATATATATTTTTATTTTGCCTACAAAATGGCCAGCACCTGTGCTGCTATAACCTTGATTTCTAAGGCCTCTCCCTAGCCAGCTCAGCAACTGTTTGTTATAAAAGCTGAGCTGTGAAGCAGCTAAGGGTGTTTGTGTTAGAGGGGGCTGGGGGGGGGGGGAGAGGAGATATGTGTGTGTTTGTGAAGCAGCCTGAAGCAAATAGAAGAAGATATTGCTGTCCAGCAGTAGGACACACAAGGAGTAATAACTGTAGAAGTAGTAGTAGTAGGTGCAGTAGAAGAGGGAAGGAGTGGAATAATGAGCAATGAGCACTATTTGAGTATTTGTGTGTTTGCTTAGACACCTGTGTGGTTGTCTTGGATTTAGGCCCTCGCTGACTTGATTATGCATAAAAAAACCCACAACAAAATATTATAATATATTGGCAGAACCTATATTTAAATAAGGGCTAGGGCATAATCACTCAGCCTCCCCCCACCCTCACAGAATCACTGATCTCTCCAGCCAAACTATACTTACAGAAGAAATACATAATTCCTACCAGCCACATAATATAAAATGGACTCAGTTCCATCCACAGCTTCTGAAACCATTCTTATTGTAAATAGTGGAGTAGTTGCTGTCCTCTTTTGTGACTCTCTGTGGTGTTTTTGGAAGGGTAATGATTACATATTCTTTGAGGGTGTCCTGCTAAACATAGTTTACAAATCCCCCCCCCTCCCATTCACCATTTCAGTAGGTAAGGGACGTATTCAAGAAAGGAACATATCTGGCACATATATTCATTTGATCATGAATTCAATTAATAGTAGGCATACTAAAATGGCTTTTAGCCTTTGTTTGAAGAATGTTGCTAATAATTCTGGAGACCTTACAGTAGAAAGTGATGATGATGAGCTATGTGTGCAAATTCTAGTGCACATGTTTCCTGTTTGTGGCATGATATGCTGCTCAAAGCCTATGTTTGGGGAGGAAAGTTATGTAGCTTCTATAAAATGCCATCTGTTCCACATTTAGTAAAAGAAAAGCTCTTTGTCACCTTCACAGTTTTTCCCATCATTGAAGAGCTTGTATCCAGGGGGGCAGGAGCAGTGGTATGAGCCAGGAGTGTTGATGCAAGCATGCATACACAGACGAGGGACTCCCTCCAGCTTGTAAATTTCACATTCATTCACATCTGCCAGAAAAGAAACTGACATACATTTCTGCAGGAACAAAATGCATCCTATGTGGGTGAGCTAGCAAGGAGAGTGAGAAGTGTTCCTGGAATATAACTGCTACTGATATCAAAGATAATGCAATTTATATTGTTAGGGGGAGGAGAGATAAGTGTAAGCATAATTTAGCCATTAGCTGTTGCTTTTAAAAATTGGAACAAAACTGAGTAGATGGAAATTGTAAAACCAACCAGGTCCTGATGTTAGGAGTCCAAATGACATGCTGTGTCTGTAATGACATTGGTTTCCTGGTCAGGACTATCCCAAGGTGTGAAATACAGAGATGAAATACTAGTGCTACCAATAATAGATTTTGATGTTGACACTGGGATTAAACTGATCTGGAAGCAGGAACAGCTCATCACTTTTTCTATTCAGGTCTATCGTTCAAATGATCTCTTACCTTGGCAAATACTGTTTTCTGTAGTGCCACTCATATGGAAGCCTGCTTCACAGCTGCAGTGTTGCATTCGATCTAACTGGGCACAGCGTGGCTTGCGACTGAAAGCTGGGTCATTGGTTATGCTCCATGCTGGAGGTACTGAAAAAAGAAGTAGGAAGAAATTATCGATAGAAGAAAATATTTGTAGCTCACAGGTCAATCTTGGGCTCCTTAGTGTTCTCTGAACTTGGTGGTTTTCTTGAAAACATTTTATTACCAAACTAAGTAACATCATCAGTGTTATTAGGAGGTGGGGTTTGCTCTAATTGTATATACTTTTTGCCGAAATTTTTTTTCTTTTTCTTCTCTACCTTGTAGAGTTAAACTGAAGAAGGAAACATTATATCTGGCTCTTGATGAAATATGGGATATAAATGTAACAAAAATTATTCCTGTTTTTGACAGAATCTTTATACTATTTCCTTCTTTCTCCTTATAATTGTTTTCATATTTATGCAAAGAGTGATTTTTTCCCTTCTAAAATACATTTGGTTTTTCTTCTGCCTTTTGCAAAAATGGAGGAAATTACAAGTATACACTTTACAGCAAATCCTAATTTAAACAGCTAATTATGACTTGAGCTCACCATTGTTTGCCACATACTATGCATCTTCCCTTGGTGCATAAAAGAGAGGAGGAGTGAAACATTTCAATTCCACCATCCTTAACCCTCGCCCCCTCCCCCAGGAAAATACAAACCTGTCTGGGTTTGATACTGGCAATTGGGGCCAGTCCATCCCTGTGAACAAATGCATTGAACCTGGTCACCGGTCTCTGTACATGTTCCTCCATTCCAGCATTGATTTGTGCACAGTCTAATATCTGATTAAAGAAGGAAATTATATATTTAGAAAGTTTGCTTCTTTCAGCTCACAAGCTGCATTGTGTAAGCTTGGATGACAAGCAAAATCACTTGATATGAAGGGATAATGTAGTCCCTGTATTGGCTTTTGCCCATGTGCATTTGAACAAATTCATAAAAGTGTGAAGGAGTGAGTTGTAGTTTTAGGTACTTCTTACTATCTTCAACAGAGTGAGTGTTCCACCAACAGCAAGGGTGGGAAGTTATATCCTTTCTCTTCACTGAGGGAATCATTTTGGATCTTGAACTTCAAAGACTCACAGGGGTTTCTATGCTTTAAATGGCAATATTTGATTTTACCTCAAAATTATCAAGGCTAATTCTGTTACATGGAAGAAAGGGAATTTCCAGCTCATTCTGCTAAGACAGGCCCTCACTCTTGGCTTCTAACCCAAAACCATGTCCTGCTGGCATCAGTCAAAGTAGAACTGTTTGATCGTGGTCAGTTGAATGAGGATGCGAGAAGTGACTTGTAACAACAGCTCTTTATTAAAGACTCCAGCAACTAACAACGGCCTGGCTGACCCGGGCTCCCTTATATAGTGAACCTGAGCCAATCAGCAACAAGTTGGTTTTCCCGCAACACATCGGACCGGAGTGAAAACTACCCCACTCCGTTTCCTGATTGGTTGCTTGCCACTTCCAATGATTGGCAGTTTGGCCAACAGCTATATTTATATATAAATATAGCTAACAGCTATATTTCTGAAGAAAAGAGGCTGGGCATTCCTGAAGGGAATGAAAGTTAACAAGGAACAAATGTCAGATATAAGGGAGACATTTAGAAGATACAGCTCCTTCCCTTCCATCAATCTTGAAACCAGATATCAAGGGCAGTTCTGCTTTTTGGCAATTCCTGGGCTGGGAAATAGAGCTTGGATATAGGTTGGGCTTGTTGTGGACAACTAAAAGAGAAATGAATATAAGACTAGGTATTTATTTAGGAGAGTTATATGGTGACCTATAACTTTGGTCAGTGGTGGGTTGCTCCCGGTTTGGTCCGGTTCGCGCGAATAGGTAGCGGTGACGCTGTGACATCACCGAACCGGTTCCATGCATCCCGGACCTGCCCCCCCCGTTGTGCCCGTACTTACTGATCCACGCACAGAGCGAGCAGAGCGCGCTTGCGCACATGCGCAGGAAGCACGTGCTCCTTTAGAACCGGTAGTGGAGGTAAGTAGAACCCACCCCTGACTTTGGTGGGTCCCAACAACATTCAATAAAAGCAGAATAAACATAACCATGACCATTCCACAACATCAGAATCAGAACATTCCACTGAGTCTACAATTACACTTGCTAAGATTCCTTTCATCTTAGTTCAATGTCTGGGTGTAGAGCTGGGCCATCTTCACATTCTTTCAGAAAGCCATACTTAATGCATAATGAGAATTGTTTCATTTTGACTTAGTGTTTTTTATGTATAAACCTTATAGCATGCAGCACAGTGATGTTCTGGAGTTTCAAAAAAGTTCTGAAGTTTAATAATTTATTTTAAGCTCAGAAAAGTAGAAAAAAAAGAAAGGTAAGAGAACTGGCAGGAATGAAAGGCTTTATTTTCCTTTCCAGTTTTTATTTCCAAATGAATTTTACTGGATTGCTTTCTGTCAAAGCAGGTACAGGGGAAGTAATTGAAAAGAATGATGCATTTCAAGTGAAGTGCAAAGGACTGGTAGGCAAAGGACTAACTAAGCCAACCGGTTTCTTCCTCCACTCCAGATCCTGATGGCAGCCACATCTAGTCTATTTCAGCTAAACAAAGAAAGTCAGAAGTTCGTTCACATGTCTTATCTGCCCTTGAGGGTTTTACCATTAAGTTGTTTTCATCCTTTCTTTACTCTAAGGGAGACATACATAGAAACTAAAAGATAAAAAAAAGATCAAAAGCAACACTGATGGGCTTTATCTACTCTTTAAATTATTTATTCTAATAAAGGAACTAAGGGAAGCATTTTTGCTTCAAAATAATGTTAATGACTTTGAGCAACCAGATGGGTGGCACATAAATTTAATAAATAAATAAATAATTCTCAGAAGGAAGGTTCTCAAGAGCTGTCAAACTCATCCCCCCCCCCAAATGCTGATTATATAGTGGAAAATACTGCATAGAGACAAAATGCCACATATAGAGATAACTGAAGCTTCAGTGATTATTTCAGGAGCCTATATTAGAGAAACATACTGAAGCCAAACTATTCATCTGATGTTTGTTTTTATTAAGAAGGGGTGTGTGTGTGTGTGTGTGTGTGTGTGTGTGTGTGTGTTCTTTTTCTCTTTGCAATTTCTCATCTCAGGAACCTTTCTCAGCCTTGTTTATAAAAAATATTAAAGCCAAGTGATCCATGGAGATTTGTATGACTTCTTTATTAGAAACTTTATCAGGAATCATCAAAGAAATCTCACCTGAACTTCCAGCACTGATTTCCACTACACAAAGCCACTAGCCATTGCTCAGAGCCTTGGCATGAAATACATGTCGGCGGTATCTGAATTTTCTTGGTATCTGTATGATAATTAACTAGATAAGGGCTAAAAAACTGAGATTCAGCTCATACAAAATCATGACACAATCAGTAGTAGTTGTATGCCAGTCAAGCATCATATACTGTAGTTGGCAAAATCAAGGAAGCAAAGACAATACAAATTTCAGGAAAATGTTAAAATGTTGTTAATGCTAGTCTGTGGTAAATACAGAATCTTGTAAACTGTTAGCCATAGTTATAGCGAGCTAATAAAGGAGGCCTCTCTGAAATGTCTCATATCTCTCAGCAGCTAGATGCTTTTTCTAAAATCAACATTCAACACTTCATCCCCTACTTCCCCAAATCCCTCATGTGCCTGGCAGACTGCAGTTCAACTGTTCCAGTGAGTTTGCACTATGATCTGTTCATAGTCTCAGGATACATTTCAATGCAACATTTTCACAACAGACAAAGAGGTTTCAGTTATCTGGATTTCCTCTTACCAATTTAAACTGATCTGTTAAACTAGTCAAGGATAATTTAACTAGACTCTATTAATTTTTCATAAAGGACCAGCTGGTCCAGAACGCAGCCGCGTGGGTAGTTACGGGAGCTCCCCGTTACTCCCGTATGACACCTCTCCTGCACGAGCTGCACTCGTTACCGGCGATTCTCCGGATCCGCTTCAAGGTGGTGGTACTTACCTATAAAGCCCTTCATGGCTTAGGCCCAGGTATTTGCAGGACCACCTCCTGCCTTCCTCCCTCCATCCTGTGTGTTCCCACAGGGCTGCCCTCCTCAGAGTGCGTCATCCAGACAATGTCAGCTGGCAATGTCCAGGGGTAGAGCATTCTCAGTGGGTGCATCAACTCTCTGGGTTACCCACCGAGCTCCGGATGGCTCCCGATGTCCGCACTTTCCGTCGCGGCGTCAAGACTTGGCTGTTTGAACAAGTCTGCTGAATTTGTGAATGGGTTTTTAACAATTGATTTTTAAATTTTTTATAGGTTTTAATTTTGGGATTTTATTCGTTATTGCATATTTTAAATTCTTGTTAGCCTCACTTAGGCCCTCGAGAGAAAGACAGCATATAAATCTATGCAAATAAATACATAAATAAATAAATAAATAAATAAATAAATAAATAAATAAATAAGTGGCATGTTTGAAATTAGTCTAGAAACCTGAATTGGTTCAAAAGTGTGTGAGTGAGATTGAATCCAATACAGGTAGTCCTTGACTTATAACTATAACTGAGCCCAAAATTATAGTTGTAAGTCATGCCTGTCATTAAGCAGTTCACTATGTGATCATGCCTAATTTTATGACCTTTTATTCAGCAATCATTAAGTGACTCACCATGGTTGTTAACTGAAATCGTTTTTTTGTCAGAAACTAGATGTAAACATTGATTTTTAAATTGCAGTCACATGACCACAAGATACTGCAAACAGCTGTAAATGGGAGAGAGTTGCTGAGCACCCCAGAAGTGATAGGATTGGGGGTGGAGAGGCCACCAAAATGTCAAAAAAAACTTCAGAAAAACAGATTTGAAATTTTGGGCTTAGACAACTTAGAACTTTGCCATCTTCAGTCCGACCTAAGCGTAGTACATAAAATTATCTGCTATAATGTCCTATCTGTCAATGAATACTTCAGCTTCAACCACAACAATACACAAGGACACAATAGATACAAATTTATGGTAAACCGCTCCAAATTTGATTGCAGAAAATACGACTTCAGTAACAGAGTTGTTAATGCCTGGAATTCACTACATGACTCTGTGATTTCTTCCCCAAACCCCCAAAACTTTAACTTTAGACTGTCTACTGTCGACTTCACTCCATTCCTAAGTGGTCTTTAAGTGGCATGCATAAGTGCAACAGCGTGCCTACCAACCCCTGTCCTAATGTTCCCTTTTATTCGTATCCATTTCATGTACTCATAATCATGTTTAGATGTGTATCTGTTATCTAATACATGCCTGATGAAATAAATAAATAAATAAATAAAAATAAAATAAAATAAAACTTCAAATCTAGGTCATAAGCTACCCTAGAGTCCTGATATAACTCTGAGTGGTCCTTAAGCAATCAGTCATAAATCAAGGACCACTACATCATTTTCACTGGTGATTTCAGACTATTGCTCAGTCTTGAAGTATCAAATTTCCATTAAGTGACACATTTTCATATACACAATTGGTGCTTTTGTCCTAACTTCATTCAGCACCTCCATCCACTTTTTGTCCCAGTTTTTTGGAGCATTAAATGGCTTCTGTTCTTTTTTTTAAAAAGTCTTTTTTTTTCTTTTCCAATGGCAGAATTTATTCGTGTTGGTCTTACAAAGCAGATTGACTCAATGAGTCAATGGTGTCCAGTGAGGATAATGTCTATAAATTGAAGGAGAGAAGGAACTGTTCCTTAGGCTTTGCTGCTTGATAGCGATTAAGTTGATGGTCCATAACACTAATAAAAGTCTCTGAACTAGGCAGCTCCATCCTTTGTGCTTCAGGGTAACAACAAGCCAGCACTGTGAGAGAAACAACTTGAGTTTAAAATGAAGGTGGGAGAACCATAATAAATAATTCATTCCAAGATGTTTAAAGGCTAATGGTGACTGCTTAGTGATAAGGAAATAGGCTTCTACACATGTTCAACATCCCTTTCATTCACAGCCTCATATGTAATAAAATCTGTACCACATTATATTCTGCTCCTGTATGTGCTCAAGGCCTCATTCTCATTTTGTGTTTTTATTTTTATAGTTATAATGTACATTGAAGACGGCAGTTAATTTCTTTATATTTATCTATCTTCGGTCATTCGGGTTTTCTCCCGCATAAAATTGGAAGTATATGGGCAACGTTTCAATGAAATCTCATCCGTCATCTTCAGGCTGGTGTCATCAGCTTTGCTCTTCTGGGAGAAGTGTGTGATAGTGGCTGTTTTCTCCTTTTTATACTGCCAGAGGGGGTGTGTTCTGTGGGTGG
>JANHFM010008580.1:268223-278856 GCA_032468115.1 Grayia smithii
CACCTGACATCCTTTGCCCCCCCGCCCACACACCCCCGTCGCAACCAACAGATCGTCTAGGCTGAGACTCTCTGAGGGTACCCCCAGACCCTCTATTAATATGTTGACCCTCCCGCCTCCCAGATCCCCTTAAAACCCAGATTAAAAACTTCCTTAAAAAAGCCCTCAACCCCCTCTTCGCAGCATGCCATCTCTCGGAGCTCCAAAGCCTGTCATCAAGATAGGCCCTCGATAGCTGGGAGGGCCAGGACTGTGAGAGGGGGGAGTCTCACAGCGCTAAAAGCTCTACCACCGAATACATTCCAGAAAGCAGGGGGAAGATGTTAATACAAATCATGGTATGAGGTGCAATGGTCCAAGTACAGTGCCATGTTCTCCTTTTTTCTGGTCTGTGGCACGGCAGTCTGAAAAAGTCTCCACTACCCTCTCACGGTAGTGGGAAGAGTCTGGAGCTGGAAAGAGTCATTGAGGGAAGAGACATCCATGACCGCCCTCTCATGGTGGTTGGTTAGACATGTCAAAAACCGCGGACGAATAAAGCCTTCTTCCCTCAGTGATAGACAGCAGTGATGACCCGGGACTCCAAGCACATGCTCCAGATCAGTCACAGCAAACAGTCGTGGAGACGGATGACAAACTGGAGCAAAATTTGGAGATGGGCAGCAGCCATAAAAGGGCGGATAAGGTGATAACAGGTGAAACCACCAGCAAAGCAGGATCCTTAGGGCATGGTAACCACTCAGGCTTGAGGCCCTTCAAGGAAGAGAGGGGGGAAAGTACCAAGAGGTGCCAGATGGAAACACACTATCTTGGGCTTTCTACCATCCCCAGGTCTTTCCAGAAAGGGGGAGGAGAAATCACACCCCAGTCTTCCAGTAGGGGGAGGGAACAGCAGGGGGGGGGAAGATGGAACAATCCCCTTAAGCCTTCCACAACCCCCAAAGATCTTCCCCTGGCATTCCAAGAGCCCTAGCCCTCCCTAGATAGAACTGGAGGGGGGGACCTCTGGGCTCCTGTCTAGGCCAGCCGAGAAAATTGGGCCAGCCAGTTCCAGGATCCCAGGTGATCTGGGGAAGCCTTGGGTCACCAATGAGCTGCTGCCAATGTCGCCGGCATCCGCCAGGGCTACTCCAACCATCGCTGCCCCCCCGACATCTCCGAGGCATCCACTGCCGCCGCCGCAGCATCAGCGCTATCCAAAGGCCCCGAGGCCATAGGCAGCACCAGCACCGCCGCCACCGCAACCGCTGTCCCCATCTTCAGTGCTGCGAGGGCAATATCACCCTCACCGGCGTCTCTGAGGCACGTCGTCGCTGCCGCCGCCGCAGCCACACCACCATCCGAAGGACCCGAAGCCGCAGGCAGTGCCGATGCTGCCACAGGCAGTACCGATGCTGCCGCCGCGGCCACCGCAGCCCCAGCCGATGCCATTCTTCAACATCACAGCGGGCTAGGCCAGGCTAAGCCAGAACAGCCCAGGCCGCACTGTCCTCCCAGCAATGCTCCGATTTCGCTCCCTCCCAAGCCAGCACATTCCGAAGCTCATAAATGGGCTTGGACTGGCCAGGGGAGCTTCCAGCGGCTGGGCCAGGGGCCAGAAGATGGTAAATTGGCCCTACAGCACCTCTAACCTGAAAATCACCTCATCAGTCCTTTCCTGCTTCAGAGGTAGGTCGCCATATTCGCGCATGCGCAGAGGAAAAATTAAGAAAATTAGATTAAATTAAATTAAAATTAAATTAAATTAAATTAAAAATTAAGAAAAAAAATTAGGCAAGAAACTGGGTAACTGAATTCTAGTCTCACTTTGGCCCAGTCCCTCTCTCTCAGGTCCAAACCATTTCTGAAAATCTGGCCAAGAAAACTGCAGGAAATAAGCCAGGCCGTCCCCAAAAAGTCCCATATAAAGCTACTTAAAGATTTGCTGATTTGAATGTGACACAACACTTTCTTGCTTCTTGACATTAGTTTTTTCCCAAATGGTGATACGAATTGTAATCCAGAGGTGTTCAATTAACACTTGCATCATGCCTACTCAGTAGATTAAAGTGCCAAGTTAAAAACGTTGTGTTGGTGTATCTCACATTATCATATTCCTAGTGTTATTTCCTCAAATCCAGGGTCCACTTTTTGGATCAATGGATGCCATCTTGCACAATCAAATGTAGCATCTGGATCCAATTTTCAGGTCTGTATTTATTGTGCCTTGCTGTCTTTGCTTTGGCCTTGCACACAGGCACCTGCCACCTGTGTTGAAGTGGAAGGTGATGTAGACAACTGTGTGGGGTATTGCTCGTAGGACATGGCCACACAACTGAAGGTCTGTCTTCCACATTTTCTCAGATATTGGGCAATGCCCATTTGCTGTTATACTGTGATATTGCTGACATTGTCAAGAAGAAAAAACACAATATCCAGTGAAACATGTGCACCTCCATGACCTGTAAAGAGCACTCAATGCATTTGGTGATTGGTGATTGGCTAGCATCCATATAAAGCTAATGGACATACCATTGTTTGACTGGCATGCTTCAGTCACACAGCACTCCAGGGATCTCCTTCCATTTGTAGCCATGCTTTGTTCATTCTTGCATGGATTTCATCATTAGTGCTGCCATCACTTTGTAGATGGGTTCCTAAGTAAATGACAGTATTGGTCTTCATTAGATCTTCATTGCTGACTTGTATGGTGGAAGTGCTTGGGCTTCTCTCTATTGAGTTGTCTTCATGTTGAGGCACAGATAAAGTTGGTTAAGGCGGTTGTTCCATGTCTGCATATATTGCAAGGTCCATGTCTGCACATATTGCAAGAGGATGTAGGTTGCGGTTCTTTTGTGATAATATTCATGATGAGAATGAACAGCAATGGTGATAATGTTGAGCCTTGATGAACACTGACTTTCACAGGAAAGCTGTCAGAAAGGCTGGTAGAGCATCTCACATGACTTTATTTTAACCTTTATAATTTTTAGTTTAATTTTAACTGAGAAGGTAAAAAGTGTTGCTCTATTCTTGGTGTTAGGAATACAGGTAGTTCCATTCCAGGATGATGCAAAATACTGAATTTTCTGCTAGAAGGGTAGGCTAGATATTTAGGAAAAAATCCAAAATAGAATAACAATATTTCTGAGCTCACATCCTATAGTAAAATATGTTCCTTGCCTTTTCCAAGTAGCAGGAAAAGATGGTCAAACTATATACTTTTTAAATGTTGCATTGTGTACAGATTCAGAAATAGGTGGCAGTACAAATAGAGCAGATTTAATCCTCCCTCCGAACTGTTCTTTCAGTCTCTCCACCCCACTCACAATCAGAAAGCTCCTTTTTCTCAAATGACATCTAAACCTTCTTTGCTATGGAGATGCAATACAGGGCAGACTTGGCAGCTGGGAGAGGGGTTTTCAGGAGAAAATTGTGTGTGTGGTGTATGTATTGTGTAAAGTGCTGACAAAAGAAAAAGGGCATTTTTTCAATGAACAAAATGATCAGAAATTGTGTGTATGTATGTATCGTATTTGTGTGTGTGTGTGTAGGTCAGTATCTATCAATATTTACTGTAACATAGAAGTTGTGAAGGAGCCAGAAGATAATCTATTGACAAGCCATCCATGAAAGAACCTGTTACAGGAAAAAGACCAAAAATATTAAAGTTGTGTTCAAAATAAATAAAACAGACCATTACCACATTTGTTTATTAAAATATAATTTCTATAAAGATACAAATGTTTCTTCTAAAGTTACCTTCTATACAAAGATTGGAGAGCATGCTACATAGGAATGGCTTTCCGTGATGAGAACATCCATTGGGTATCCAGAGCACTTCTAGCTCAGAAGGGTCTCTGATCTGCAGTTCATTAGAGAATGCTAGTTTTTCTTCACAGCAGAATTTCAGACTCCTCCAAAGAATCATCTGCAAAGAGCAGTTCATTAACCAATGCACTTCCTACAGGGAGTGTGCTGGCTTGAGACCACTGCCTCCCATTCTGCAAGTGAATGGGCTGAAGCAATGACATACCTTCCTCCTCTGTTCTTACCAGACTGGCCCGGTGCTCTTCATTGACTCCACTTATAATGTATCTATCCCCCGTTCCACTGCTTTCGTGGATATCCACAGTGACTACTGTAGGCTCTGGGCTCTGGGAACAAGCTTGTATGATTTCATTTGGATCAAGGACTGTGTCTATTTGGGGAAACTCATCATCTTCCATGAGCTCGTTTGCATCCTCTTCCTGCAAGTTTGTGTTAATATAAATTACACTGCTTGGTTCACTCAGAGCAGGTAAGCTTTCCAATATTTTCTCCAGATGAAGCTTAAGTTCTGAGAAGGTCGGTCGGTCCACAGGATCTGCCCTCCAACAGGAATACATGATTTCATACCTGAAATTATGAGAAATATGCCATGAAGAAGGAAGCTGGATAAGGAAGAGAAAGGCAGACACTAATTTGTGAATGTCTTCAAGCAGGAGTCATGAATCCAGGAGAACCCCCAGATTACGCACAGGTCTGTTTGGGGTAGTGCCAGCCCATCCAAGACCAAAGATGGCAATTCTCCCTGAGCCAATGAACCCCAAATCTAGAGCCACTCAGTCTTGCCAGGGTTTAGTTTCAACCCATTGCTCCCCATCCAACCCCTAACAGTCTCCAGGCATTGTGAGAGGGAAGACACCGCATCACTTAACTCACCATGGGCTGAGAGATACAGTTGAGTATCATCAGCATATTGGTGATATCTCAGTCCATGGTGACGGATGATCTCACCCAGCGGCTTCATATAAATATTGAACAGGAGTGGAGAGAGTACCAAGCCCTGCGGCACCCTGCAAAGCAGTAGGAGAGGGCTGGATCTCTCCCCTCCTATCAACATTGACTGAGAGTGGCTGCAGAGGAAGGAAGTGAACCAGGATAGCACAAGCTCTCCCACTCCCATCCCCTGAAGCCGTTCCAGGAGAATACCATGGTCGATGGTATCAAAAGCAGCCAAGAGGTCTAGTAGAGCAAGGATGGATGCACTACCCCCATTCCGCTTCTGCCAGAGATCATCCAAAAGTGCAACCAATGGTATTTCAGGCCTGGATCCTGACTGATAGGGGTCCAGATAATCCATTTCATCCAGAAACCTCTGTAGCTGCTGCGCAACCATCTTCTCAACAACCTTCCCCAAAAAGGGAAGACTGGAGACAGGTCGGAAATTATCCAACCGGGTGGAGTCCAGCAATGGCTTCTTAAGAAGAGGGTGACCACAGCCTCAAAGTGCTGGGCCCCCTCCTGGAGGGAAGCATTAATCACCGCCAGAGTCCATCTGCCTGTCATCTCCTGGGAAGATTTCACAAGCCAGGAAGGACATGGGTCTAAAACACAGGTGCTTGCCTGTATACTCCCTAGGATCCTGTCCATTTCCTCAGGAGCAACAGGGTCAAACCATTCCCCGATAACAGGGCAAGAACCTGCCTCAGGGGCTTTCACCGGACCAGCAACCATGCTGGCATCTAACTGGGAATGAACTCAAGCAATTTTGTATTCCAGAAAATCCGCAATTCCTTAGCTCGTCCCTTCAGATGGACCTCAACCCTTCAGGTGGACCTTAAAAAGAGATGTTTGGTGATTAACTGCAGATGCAATTAGTGTGGAGAAGTATTTACATTACGCTGCATGAATCACCAAAAGGTAGACCTTAGTAGCAGGTCTTACCCGTGTTTGATTGAGTTCATCCCGTCTTCCGCCAGTGGCGCTCTAGACGTCTCCTCATGCACTTCATCCCTCTCAGTTTCTCTGTATACCACAGGGCACAGAGAGGTATACGGGTGAGGAGAGGTTGCATGGGTGTAATCCTATCCAGAGCGTCAGTCACCTTCCTATTCCAAACAGTGACTAAAAACTTGGCTGGACTGCATAGTAGATCTGCAGTTATACCCCCCAGCTCCTTCTGGAACCCATCCAGGTCCATTAGTTGATGGGAGTGGACCAATCTAACAGGCCCTGCCTCCCTGCAGGAGGGTACAGCTCTTGAGAAACTCATTGCCACCAGACTGTGATCCGACCATGACAAGGGGACCAAGGACAGGTCCACCAATTCCAGGTCACATAGGCACTGCTCTGACAAGAACACCAAATTGGGTGTGACCCCAGGCATGGCAGGTTGAAATCCCCCAGATCTATAAGCCTGGGAAATTCCACCACCAGTCCTGCAGTGAGGTCTAGGAGTCTAGGTAGGGAAGCTGCCACACAGCAGGGAGGCTGGTACAGCAGCAGACTGGTATTAAACACCAAGGTCACATTCCCCGTGCCAGGGCACCCCCTTACCTCCCATATCTTCTGTTACCCAACACCACTAAAATAGGTCGCCCACCTCTGTTTTCCCTGAAAACCATTCCATCCCCCATCTCCAACACTCTTCCTTAAAAATGGGAAAACCTACTCCCACTGACAAAACAGTTGGGGGCAAGGTGAGCCTAACAGAAAGTATCACTTGTTCTCAGTGCCCTCAAACTCACACCACCCCTTTCTCATTGCCGCAGAGGGGTCACATCCAGCACCCCCTTATTCCCCAACACACTCAGAATGCATCTATTCAATGCACAAATGGCACCCTGCCAGGTCTCTCTAAGCCACCAAGCAGGGAGCCACTCCTACCCCCTAGCTCTCACCCAGGGGAGAGGGACCAACACACTTGCCTCTCACTCAACTTTCCCTTCCAGTCCCAGGAATTCCTAAACAGCCTTCCCAGAACATTCAGAGGATTGCAGAAGCAAGATTGTAGAAGTCAAAAGGCCTGCTATGCTGCACTGGAAATTTAGCAGCTGCATAGTCCTACAATGTCTCATGAAGTTCACAGTTCCAAGTTTCCACTCCCCGGTTAACCTCAGGAAATCCCAATGGAAGCCTGCCACTCTCCACAGCATTATTAACTACATGAGTAGGCCCAGCTGCCGACAAAGGCCAGTGAAGTTTGTCTCTTCAGTCAGCTCTGCCTCCATCAGATGACCCACACCATCAATCAGAGCTGCAACCGTTGGCTCTTGGGTTCTCAGACCAGGGTTTAGCAACAGCCAGGGGAATCCAGGGGGAATCCAGGGGAGACCAGGGAAGCCTCACAATTGTAAATCAGCCACCTCCTCTGCTCTGTCTCACCTTCCAACTGCACCTTCTAGCTCTCGGCCTTTTCTGTTTCTTCACCTCTCCGTTTCTTTCACAAATTCCAGCCTCTCAATTAGCTTATTAAGCTTGTCTCCCTCTTGCCTTTCTCTCTACACACTCTTCCATGTCCACATACCACTCTCTACATTCAAAAACTGTCTCCACACAACACTTCGAAGCATCATTTATAGACACATGCAGCCGCTATCGCCATCTTTTAAAAAAAGCCTAACAAATAGTCAATTAAAGCAAAGAAAAACCACCTTTTGGTTTCCAGATTACCAAGCTGCAAATATAACAACTGCCATAAGCAAGCCATGTATTCAATCGCTACAATTCTGCTTCATTATTATCAAAATTATAAAATACTTACAAATCATCTAAACAGCCCTCTGGCTGCTTTAGTCTATGCCCATGAAGTAGATAGTCATAGATTTCGTGGTTTTGCACTCCTGGATATGGGGTCATTCCTCGAGTTGCTATCTCCCACATTGTAACACCAAACGCCCACTATAGGAAAAGAAAATGGAGGAGTAACTTAAACAGCATTTTAAAATAATTTAATTTAATGATACCCGTAATTGTCTATGGAAGCTTTTGGGGGAAAAAGTCCCACCAAACATATTGAGATTGTTTTTTGTCCATTAAAAAGAACTAGGCTGCCTTTTCTGACGTGTTGTTGAAAATCATATTGGTGATATTGTATTCCCAGTAACATCACCTGATTGCAAATTACATTTTTTATTACCTAAAAAGAGTGAATAGTAAATACTGAAACTGACCAAGATATTTAATTTCCAGTTCTAATGTTTTAGGATTGTAATTTTAACTAATAATTCTTTGACAAAAAGTACACTTTAATACTATTGTATTAATGTTAATATGCAGAAATATACCAATTTAATTTCTGGCAGCTGAGACTGAAAGTTTTTCAGTTAATGAGGCTTGGAAATAGAGAATCACTGCTAGTTGGAATTGGCTGTACTTTGTTTAAAAAAGTAGAGTCAGCCATTTTTTTAAATTTGAATTTGTTCTCACAGATATCTAGACTATGTTTATCACATTTTAAAGGAGTCGATAGGAATAATTCTGTATGTGGCAGGCTTGTTCTTCAACCTAACTTAGCTGGTAACTTGCATCTACAAAAGCATCACAGAAAAAGACAATTAATGCTCTAGAACTTCTGACATGTTAATAAATATTCTCTTACTCAGTAGAGGGAGCTGCACCCCCTAGCTTTATTTGACAAATAAATGATAGGATGCCCAATTTTTCTGTACTGTAATTATGTCTTGTATTAACAGCTTGATACATTGATACTGTATTATCGAACAATTACTTTTATCTCTATGCTTCATCACAGCTTTTTTTTAAAGGCATGCTAATATTAAGTATTCAAAAGTAAACTAGTTTGAGTTTTTTTTCTTTAACATTATAATGTTAAATAATAATAATATGTTAAATATAATAATAAATAATAATCCTTGTTAGAAAACTGAAGGAAGATGCAGAACAACAAATAAAATATTTTGCAAAATCTGAAGAAGAATCTTGTTATCAACAAGACTTACACTGGTCTCCCCGCCTGACCCCACATCGTCAGAGTCTATATCCGTCTGAATCTGAGCGATTTGTTTTGCAGAAACTGAACAAAATCCTCAGCTCTGCCCTGTAGGAGGTCTCCCTAGCTCCCTGATGGAGGAGGGAGTGGGTCACTTGAAACAGGGCCGCTGGGCGGTTTTCTGCAAATGCAATGAGAACGGAGATATAGTTACATTTCGCCGCCCTCATCGCCACAAGGTAAGACCTAATATAGGTTCTTAAATGTGTTCGATCGGACTCAGATTGGGAAGATCTCCAACAGCCCTCTAGACGTCTTTTCCGATGCTTCATATCCCGGAGCTCCATAGAGCACCAGGGAGCTGACCAGGATCTGTGCCGGATCAGAGGCCGCAAAGGTGCGATTCAGTCCAGGGCCCCAGCGACAGCCCGTTCCTAGGACGCCACCAGGGCCTCAGCCAAATCATGTGTTTGGGAAGTGGGAAATGTCCCAAGCTCCGTCAGGAACCGATCAGGGTCCATCAGGCACCTGGGGCGGAACCAATGAGTTGACTCAGCCTCCCAGCGGCAAGGTTGGTGGTCTGAAAGTGTAGCCTCAGGAGGGAGTGGTCGGTCCATGATGGGGTAAATGGAAAGCTGCCCCCTACCCCGATCACTTATCCACTGCCCAGAGAGAAAAATAAGGCCGAGAGTGTGTCCACCACTGTGAGTTGGGTCCTGTACAATCTGAGTTAGGTCCATGGCCGTCATGGAGGCCATGAACTCCCGGACTATCTCTGATGTCTCGTCCACTAATGGGAAGTTGAAATCTCCCACAACTATAAAGTTGGGGAGCTCAACTGCCAATTCGGGTAAGACATCGAGTAGTGCGGGCAGGGCTGAAGACACGCAGCTGGGAGACAGGTACATGATCAACAGGCCTGACTGAACTCCAGGATCCCACTTCAACAGTAGGGACTCACACCCACCTATCTGAGGGACAGTGACCTCCCTAGGACTAAGACTTTCTTTAATGATAACTGCCACCTCCCCACCCCTTTCCTGGAGTCGAGGCTGGTGCAGCACACGGAAACCCGGTGGGCATAAATCAGAGAGAGGGACTCCTCCCTCCTGCCCCAACCACATCTTAGTGATGCAAGCCAGGTCTGCGGCCTCCTCGTCAATAAGATCTCGAACGAGGAGGGCTTTGTTTACCACGGACCTGGCATTTAAATACACCAGCCTGAGTCCAGGGTTACGCACTCCTAAACCCCCAGGGGAGCAGGGTGAGTTGAGAGGGCAGGAACATGGCATTGCACAAATACATCAGGGCCGTGTTCCCCTTAAACCATAGGGTCCTCTTCTCCCACTTCTCCTGCCCCTCCCAAACACCACAGGGATGGAAAGACCCTCTGACCACCTGACCTCGTTCCCCACTCCCCCGCCCTCCCAATCGTGACCATCTGACAGGTTGGGCTGTGGATCTCTACGGGGCTCCCCTGCCCAGTATTAAAATTAAAATTCTCACTATTAAAATTCTCACTAGCCACCCTCCTCCCTGATCCCCTTAAAATTTCAGCTAAAAAATTATTTATAAAACCCCAAAGCCCTAGCTTCTTAGCACACCACCTCTCGGGGTTCCAAAACCCATCATCAAGGGGGGCCCTCGGTAACTGGGAGGGCCAAACCCGCGAGAGTATGTTTCCTATATTACAATAAGAATTCTGTCAATCCAAATTGACAACTTTTCCTCCTGGAGCCAGACTTAACTGTTAAATTGGAACACCATCTCCTCATTTACTTACCACATCACTTTTTATTGTGTAGACTCGATCTGCAAGACTTTCTATAGCAATCCATTTAACAGGCATCTTTGCAATACGTCCTTGCCGGTAATAATCTCCACTATAAATTTTCTTGGATAAACCAAAGTCTGCTACACACACTGTCATGTCATCTC
>JANHFM010008581.1:5464-26066 GCA_032468115.1 Grayia smithii
CACATTGGCTTGTGCTTAATTGTAAGCCACCCTGAGTCTCCGGAGAAGGGCGGGATATAAATGGGATTAAAAAAAAACAACATTGCACAATCCAAGCAATTTTCCTCAGTTTGTCGAAGTACTGCAGGTAACCAGCTCTATATACATCTAATGAAAAAAATTCTTTTGATCCTGTGTTTGTCATTACAGCCAAATCTGTATACATGTATGAAGTAAAAGATGCGGAGCTACAAAAATACAACAGTGGGCTCTTATATAAGTGTGCAAAAATCAAGTACAAATGTTCACAATCTACAAACATCTTCAACTGACCTGCTAATATTACCTGCATATGATGCTATTAAATGTTCAGCTCTAGAGGTTGGTTGAAACAATGGTATTCATACAAAAATTCAAGCATAAACATAAATTAAAATTGATCAAAAGGTCAAATATGAAAATCAATTATTAATACAAAATATTGATTCTGTATTATTGTATTTATGATAGTGATTTTATTAGGCAAGGAAATAAAAATTCCATAAGAACTTAAGAGTGAACGTTGGACTTACCTGAACATTAGTTCTCGGTGTGCTGCATGAGAGTCCAAGCAATGGGTTATACTCTTATCCGACTGGCCAGAGACTGAGTAAATTAGTTTAAACACGTCTCCTCATTCCTGTGTTCCAGTTTATCAGTGAAGTCCTGGATCTTGAGAAGATGAAAATCTGGAAGGAAAACACATACCCCATCCCGGACCCTGGACTAGTCACCTAATAGGGAGGGCTTGGACTCTCACGCAGTGCACCAAGAACGAACTAAGTCCAACATTCATTCTCCTGTGCACTGCTTAGAGTGTCCAAGCAATGGGATATACCCAAGCTAATTATTCCTAGGGTGGGGAGTTGTGCCGCCCAGGGTCCCCTCCACTGGAAAGACCTGTTGTAGCACCCTGCGGCCAAATGCCGCCTCCGCTGATTCAATTTTGCAACCCTGCAATTACTAATGAAGGGGGAAGGAGAGGCACAGGTGGCAGCTCTGCAGATGCTTAGGATGGAAGCTTGGGTAGCCCAAACCGCCTAGGTGGCCGTGCTCCTTGTGTAGCGGACCGTGATGTGGCTAGGCTTTGGTTTGGACTGAAGTTCGTAGGCCAAGGAGATGCAGGCTTTGAGCTAACTGTAATTTGAGTAGACGAGACCTCGAGACCCAGGGACCTGGGTTGAAAGGAGATAGATAAGGATTCTGTCTGCCTGCTTGGAGCCAACCGTCTGATAATCACAAGGCCAAACGGACATCTAATGAGTGCCGCCTCCATTTCCAGCGGTGTCTAGGATTGGGACAAAAAATCAAGAAAAAAAGACCTCCCGGCATCTGTGGACCCAGCTATTGACTCTTGGCGAGAAGGTGGGGTCCAGGCTTAAAATACTTGATTCGAATGGAAGCTGCAGACGTCTTGGTTAATGGAGAGAGCTGCCATCTCTGTTATTCTCCGTACTAAGATTAGTGCAATCAGAAGCTATTCTGAAGGTCAACAGTTGAGACTGGATGAGGAAGGCGGCTCGAATGGGACCACGGCGAGGGCCTGTAGTACTAGGCTCAATCCCACATGTGATACCTGTGTGCAGAGGAAGGGCATAGGGTGGAAACCCCCTTTAAGAGATTGCAGATCCGAGGATGCACTGAGATGGTGGCCGCCCTGATGCAGGGCAGAACAGTTAAGGCTGCTATCTGCCTGCGGAGAGTGTTAGTGGCAAGTGGCTGTTGAGCCCTTCTTGATGTGGAAAAGGGAGAGACGTCTGTCTAGAGCACCCTTGGTGAGAGGCAAGCTAAGTGGCATCATAAATGTGACTGCATTTATGACACCATTTATCGAGGCTGATGGGCCTCGATAAGCCAAGATGGTGGCGATGACCTTGGTCGAATACTGGTCTTCCCTCAGGATCTCCCTTTCAAGTGCCATGCTGGCCAAGGAGTGATTCACTTGGTCCGCCAAACAAGGTCAGCGTGGCCAGTACAGTGCGATTGGTAGGACCTCTGCTTGTTCCTCCAGAATCTTGCAGATGACCCTCGGAACCAGAGGGTCAGAGGTAAGACATAGAGTTGTCCCCAGGCCGCTGGCAATGGAGCAAGGCTGTTCCCTTGGCTCCTGCTGCTCTGAGCCTTGAGGAAAGCTGGCAAAGCTGAATTTTTGGGAGTGGCGAACAGGACCATCAAGTGTAGATCTAACTGGGCTGCCGGTTGAAGAGACAGGGTTGGCTGTAGCTGCCAGTCTGAAGGATCAATGGTCTCCCTGTTCAGCCTGTCCGCCTGGGTGTAGGAAACCACCAGGGTGTGCTCTGCTTGTAGGGAGGGCAGGTGATGTTCTGCCCACAGCTCGAGATCCTTTGCTTCGCGCCTGAGAAGCCTTGATCTTGTGTCCCCCTGATGGTTGACATAAGCCTAGCCAGGTACATTGTCTTTCAGGGGAGGCAGATATTGGTCCTCCAGACTGATTCTGAAATGGCGGAGAGCCAGATGTACTGCCCTTAAGTCCAGCCAGTTAATCTCCTGAAGGAGATACTTCGGGAACCAGTCACCCTGGGCCAACAGGCCCTGTAGGTGAACTCCCCCTCCGTGGAGGCTGGCGTCCATGGTCAGGACCACACGGCTGGGTTCTTAGAAACTGCAGCCTCTTTCCAGGGCTGTCGAGTTCCACCCTGCCAGGGACCTGAGAACTCTCAGGGAAACCTTGAGCCGAATCGAGGTATTGCCGAGGCCTGTTCTCTGGCTGGGCAAAAACAGCCATTAGAGCCTCCGAGAGTGAAGTCCCACCCAGGGGATGATTGCCAGGCAGGAATCCATTTCGGCCCAGAAGCTTGGATAGGAGCAAAAGAGATACTCTCTGCATTTCCTGACCTGTTGCACTGTGGCTCGATTGTTGGCGAGGGACTCCGGAGGTAGAAACACCTGGCAAGGCAGAGAGTTGATCCAGCCCCCAAGAAGAACCAACTTGGAGTTGGGCGCAACTGACTCCCTTCTAGGTTAACAGTGAACCGTGTTCCTAAAGAGACTGGAATGTAATTTGGAGGTCTGCCAATGTTTGCGGGAGGTTGGATGACTGGGCGAGAATGTCATCCAAGCAACATTGTTTTCTGATGGGAATGGTGCGCAAGTGAGGTGCTACCACCTCCAGGATCTTAGTGAGTACCCTTGGTGTAGAGGAAAGTCCGAAGGGCAGGACGCTGTGTATGTAATGAGTCCCCGCATAGTAAAAGCATATGAATCGCCTGTGAGATCCAATATGGCTCTGGTGCCTCTTGATTTTTTCTGTAACAAGAAAAGGATCGAATAGAAGCCGGAGCCTTGATGATGTGATGGAACAGATTTGATTGCCCTGATGGAGAGGAGGTGACGGGTTTAGGCTTCCATCAGTGCTCTCTGGTGTGGTCCCAGGATGCTGAGCATTGTAGAAAGTGACTTGGGGTTCCAATAGAATTCTAGGACGATACCTAGAGTTATGGTTTACAAGGCCCAGTATCAGTGGTGGTAAGACACCAATGGATGGCGAAGTTGGCCAGCCGACTGCTGATGGCCCGTGATCTAGGCAGCACTTTGACCTGCAGATCAGTCCTTCTGTGGGCAGAGAGGAGAATCCTCTTTTTATCTCCTCCCTCAACAGGGATGAGAACCAGCGCCTCTGTCAGTGCTCCAAAAATCCATATTAGGTGGTTTCCAACCTGCCAGCCTCTCTGAAGAGGGGACCGCCCTTGGATGGAACAGCTGCTAGCCGCCATTGATCCTCATGTCTGCCTGCCATTGGGCGGAGCCATAATGGATATCTTGGGGGTGATTGGATGCTAATACCCTTGAGGCAAAACTTGCTGAGGTCAGGGTAGCGCCTGCAGAGGATTCAGCTGCCGCTCTCAGCTTGTTTATATCTGGTTGAGTACAGATATCCTCGGGGAGGACCCTCGCCTGTATCTGCCTTAGCTAAGGCAATGATGTTGTACTGAAATTAAGACAGCCGTGGCGTAGCGAATGGCCTAAAATTGGCTTGATGGATCCTGTGAGCCGCTAATTCAGATCTCCTGTCCTCTGCTTGAGACCTGCTGCTGAATCAGAAGACAGAAGTGTGGATGTGGCTGGGTTGGCCATTGAACTCCTGCCGTGGGGAAAGGTAGGAGGTCCTCGAGCTCCAGGTTGTGTCCACAGCCTCTGTATTGTGTCAACAAAGAGCTTGGCCATTGAAATTGCTTGCTCTGTGACTGGCTCTGTGACTGGCTCAGTAAAGAGAGTTTCAGTGAGATCTTGAGGGTCCAAAGATCCCTCAGCTTGTCTCATGCGAGCCCCCATATTACCTGTGCTCTTGGCCTTGAAGAGCAATGTCTTGATATCTCATGCCTGAATAGTCCAGTGACGACTTTGGGTCTGTCAGGAATGAATCCTTCATCATCAGACAGGGCCAAATCCTCAAACTCCTTATCTTGCACTAGGTATGCTTCACGGAGGTGGAAATGGGAATCTGATAGATTGTCCTCTACATAATCCCTGTTCAGGAATTCCCTTGTCTGACTAAGTCTCCAATCCTGGGGGACTGCTAAGGACGAGACTGAATGACTCTTCAGGTGAGGACAGACTTGATGCCCTGTTGCACATCGCCTGGGAGAATAGAATCAGATTCTCTTCCTCCGGGTGAAGCCCCAACGCAGTAGGCTTGAAAGATGCAGATGGATGTGACCGTTTACAGCTATGAGGAGGTCCTTGGAGATAGTGGGAGACCAACCTGCTGGACTGGTATGATGGACCTGGGCTACTGTCACAATGTGATTGGGATCAGGGCTTTTCCTGAGTGGCTGGGTGGAGTCAAGCCTTCTTTGTGCCCGAACCAATTGCTTTTCAAGGGCACGTTACCCCCTCATTGACTATCTCTGAGTAGATGAAGAAATTTGAAGGCTCAGAGACTTTGGACTTGATATTGGACCCTTGCACTGGCTTTTCCCTTTTTTGAGGGTTGAGCCTCTGGAGAATTGCTACGCTCCACCATATTGGTAACAATAGAACCAGAAGGAAGATGCAGAGAACTGAGACCTTGCTACAGTGCCAAGCCGACACCACGGCTTGTCAGTGCGAGCCCTGCGGGGAGAGACAGATAAAAGGGCTTGAGGCCGACACCACAGGCACAAGGCGCCTGAAAAGAAACACCACCTCAGGGGTCCCTGGGAGGAAACAGGCCACCAACATTATGAGGCATGGTCCAATATCCCACTGGCACAGAGCCGGCACCATGGCTCCTCAGCACCCCAATCCACACTTACAGGTAGGATGTCAGCCCAGCTACCATCCACTGGCACAGAACCGGCACCACGGCTCCTCAGCACCCCATTTCATACTCGCAGGTGTTATGTCAACAAAGTGACCTTCTACTGGTGCAGAGCCAGCACCACAGTTCCCCAGCGCCATAATCCATGCTCATAGTGAAGGTGTCTGTCCAAGAACCATCCACTGGTGCAGAGCCGGCACCACAGCTCCTCAGTGCTCCAATTCACCTTTACAAGTAAGGCATTTGTCCAGCAATCTTCCACTGGTGCAGAGTGGGCACCATGGTTCCTCAGTGCCCCAATTCACACTCATAATGAAAAAGTTTACCTAGCAATCTTCCACTGGCACAGAACTGGCACCACGGCTCCTCAGTGCCTCAAATCATGCTCACCATTAAAACGATTGCCCAGCAATCTTTCACTGACGCAGAGCCGGCACCACAGCTCCTCAGTGCCCCAATTCATACTAACAAGAAAAATGCATGCCCAGTAAACTTCTGCTGGCACAGAGCCGGCACCATGGTTCCTCAGTGCCCAATGTCCATCAACCTTCTACTGTGCAGGGCCAGCACCATGGCTCCTCAGCACCCAATCCTTACTCACAGTTAAGATGTCTGCCCTGATAGGCCTTCTGGAGAAATTCTGATTAGGCTGGCTGGAAGCAGGAGGCAGCCCCGATGCAGGGGCATGCTCAGTTCATCGCTGTGACCTAGGGAGCCCCCCCCCTTTGCAGCAAGGAGGCCTCCCTTCACCTCCAAAGCTCCTTCGCGGCTCCAATCTCTCTCAAAAAAAAGGTTTTCGCACAGCGCGCCAGTCAGCTGTAGCCAACAAGACCGTCGCCTCTGAATTGATTGGCAGGGAGCTTCCCTGCGATCGCTCTGCTTGCAGAAAGGTGAAAATCACCCGAATGGAGCCCCGCATGGCCGCAGGCCAGCTGGAGCTCGTCAAAATGGCCACCGCCGCTTGAATCAACAGCAGGGAGGCGCCGGGCCATCCAAGACCCAGCAGAGCCCAAAATGCAGGCTTGGTTGCCTGGAAGCATTCCTACAGCTAAAAGAAAACAAATAAGAGAAAATAAGAAAGGAAGAGGAAAATCCAAATCATTCTCAAGGACTGATTAAAGAGTCCAAGCAATGGAGCTAGATTTAATATGTCTCTCTAGGCTGGACTGAGTAAATAAACTGGGGCACAGGGGAAGGAGGAGGTGTGTTTAAACTAATTTACTCAGTCTCTGGCCAATCGGATGAGAGTATAACTCCTTGCTTGGACTCTCTAAGCAGCGCACAGGAGAACTTTCCATGCAGTCCTAAGTTATTAATTGTATACATATGCATTCCTGTATATAGTAGTTAAATATAAACAAGGTGCCTGCTTCGTAGCAGTAAACTACTATATATTATTAAAGAAATGGTACAGTAAAGTATTTATTTCAAAATTAAAATATTGGTTACCTAGAAGTTTCAAAAGAAACAACTAGAAAGCAGCAATGACAAACCACTTCCATAAAGTAAAACTGCCAAGAAATCTGCATGCATTTAGTAGGAACTTAGTACAAGTGCATTAATTTTTTTTAAAAAAAAAACATGTACACATGCAGAAAACACAAATACTTTTTATTCATGGAACTAAACAATCAACATCATTCTATGGAAGAAAAATCTTTACTATGGCTTTTGTTTTAAATGCATCCTTTAGTGCGGGACTGTCAAACTCGCGGTCCGCAGCCCGGATGCTCCAAGCACTGGCCACGCCCATGCACGGTTTAGTTCATTTAGTGGCCATTCAAATTTTTCATCACTGAAAAAAGTGACATGACTGTTTTTTACACTTACCTTTGTAGCATCCCCATGCCCACGTGATCAAAATTCACATGCTTGACAACTGGTTCACATTTATGACAACTGCTATGCCCCAAGGTCATATGACCATGCAACCTTTTCACAAGCAAAATTAATAGGGAAGCTAAATTCACTTTAACCACTGTGTTGTAACTTTATGTCACGAAAGGTTGTAAAATGTGGCAAAACTGTCTCACTTAAGAACAGAAATGTTGGGCTCAATTGTGATCATAAGTCAAGGATTACTTGTACTGTGAAATGTTAAGCATTAATTTAGATCCTTACCTTCAAACCTTAAATGTTAACAGTCTACACTTATTTTTTTTAACACTGAGGAGGAACAAGATTAAGAACATTTATGGCTCATTTCCACATTTCAGTATTGCAAATAGATATTTCTGAACAGAAAATGTTCTCCGAATGATAGGTTCAGCTCTATACATGTTTATTCCAAATAACATACAGTAGAACTTGTGTAATTTTGCTGCTTTGAAATACTGAAAAATGGAAAAAAATATACAGGAAGAAAATTAAGGAGAACTCATTAACAAGCTATTCCATTAATTATTGCAGAATAAGAACAAGGAAGAACAAATGCTAAACAAAACTCTTTCAATACAAGTACTTAAAGTAAATGCCCTTCGAGCATTTAATGGGAATGGCAGCTCTAAACAAATAATGCCTGCTGCCTTTATTATCATTCCAGAGAATATATATAAGAAAAAACTTTCAGTGAGAAATCAAAATTGCAAAAACACAAAGACAGCAGTTTCATTACAAGCAGATGATAACAGGCTATAAACTGTGACTGAGCAGTAATCACATGAAAGCTTTGCAAAAACTGAATTTTTTTTTAAAAAAAACTGTTTATTTATCTGAAAAGCAAAAGCTGAAAGATGCTAGGGAAAAGGGCCAAACAGTTGACAGGAATACAGCCCGTTGAATGAAACGAATGTTGTCTTAACTGAACGTTTCTTCTCAGCACGCTCCTGAAGAATCCACTAATGGGTTAATTCCTTGTCCTTAGCCAGGGACTGAGTGTAATTTTTTTCCCCCTTGACCACGCCTCCTTTGCTCCTCTGAATGTCAGTTTGTTCACGAAGGCGCAGTCCTCCAAACAATAAAGCTGCTGCAGAAAGAAATAGAAACAGACACACACCCAAGGACCGGACAAAGGACATTAATGAAGACCACGTAGCCGCCCTACAAATCTCACCCACCAAGGCCTGGGTCACCCAGGCAGCATTGGTAGCAGCTGCTCTACTGGAATTAGCATAAAACGTCCCAGGGGGACGCTTAGCCTTAACGGAATAAGCCAAGGAAATGAATGCCTTCAGCCAACGGTCGATGGTCGCAGACAACACCTTCCTACCCAAGGAAGAAGGCAGGAAAGAAACAAGAGCGCCTCGGACTTCCTAAGGGACACATTATGCTTGAGGTATCTGTGGATGGCCCTCCTAATATCCAAGGTATGCCACTGAGCTTCTAAAGGGTGTTTAGGGTGTTTAGGGTCCGGACAAAAGTTCGGAAGGATTAGCTCCTGTGCGCAATGGAATTCAGAATTCACCTTGGGCAGAAAGAAGGGGTCCAACCACAGAACCACCCTATCTGCATGGAGGACACACAAATCCCCCGACTGACAGGGCCGCTACCTCTGAAACACGTCTAGCCGAGGTTATTGCTACCAGAAAGGCAACCTTGAGGGTAAGGAACCAGAGGCTGATGGAACTCAACAGTTCAAAGGGAGGGGCAATAAGAGCCTGAAGAACCAATGTGAGGTCCCAAGAGGGGTACTGGTGGACCACCGGGGGACACAAATTAACCGCCGCTTTTAAAAACCCCACAACCTGGGGATGCCTGCTAAGAGAAACCCCTGTGGGAGTAGATAAAACAGTAGCCAAGAGATCCAAGGGAACAGATATAAATATGGCCGTCTGCATTGCGAAGCCCCGCAGCCATTGGTGTGAAAGTAGCTGTCGGGGCTGGCCTCCCAGGAGTTGACTAAGGCTGCACCTCCCTATGGGGAGGAGCAACCAGAGGAGGAAGATGCCCCTGGGCCTGAACCAAAGTCTCGGAAAGCTGAGGGGGCAAAATTGTCTCCCTGCCAGGTTCCCCTCCTCTGGGTGTAAGGCTAACTAAGGGGGAGTGGAAGAAACAGGAGCAGTGCCAGACTGCAGGGCGGCCGCCTCCCCAAGGGGTTCAGAACCCAAGGAATGGTGTCAAGCCTTGGCAAACTGTTTCTCCAGTACCTGATGGCATCTTCTGGCATCTTTGTCATCAGACGAACCCCTCCTGGATCTGAATGAAGAAGGTGACTTGGCCTTGGCCCCTGGCCTCCTGGCTGGTAAAACAGGAGGGGAATGCTCCTCAGATTGAGGTTTCACAGCCTCAGCAGGGCAATCTACATGCTCCAGGTCAGAGGATAACTCTGACTCCGCCATTTTGGGATCCTCACAGGCCAACATTGTAGTCTAGTTAAGATATGAGAAACTCCTTCAAAGCGCAAACCAGCCACACAATTCATTTGGTTTCAGTGCCACTAATCGATCCAAGTCCAATCACCCGATGAAGAGGTGAAACTGGACAGCTGCAATGCAAGCGCAGCGAAGGCCGTGACTTACAGTCAAGACCAGAAGGGGGAAAGGTGTCCCAAACTAATCCAGATCTTTAAAGGAAGGCACAATGAATTGGAACCATACTACCCCGTAAGAGAATTGCCGCTTTCCTTCAGGCAGGAAACACAGGCAAACGCCATCCCCTTCTTCATGCCACGCTCTTCTGACGAAGGAAGCTGTTGTGCGAGGGAAGCATCTCGCGGCAATGGATTGCAGCCAAAATGGCACAAGCATGGGAAACTCCCGATCGCTGCAAACTCCTCAGGAAAATGGTGGCCAAGCCGATGCTGTGGCCCACCACGCCTTGGAAAAGCTTAGGAGCTTGCCACGTCAAGCAAGCAGAGGCTCCGGAATGTAACCAGGTGGTGTAGAAATCCTCGGCGCTTGAGATGCTATCAGGTTCAGAGACTCCGGAAGCCACCCATTAAAGTAGATTGCTGTGGTGGTGGCGGTTTTGCCGGCGAGCCGGGGAACCAGCTCACCCGCTGGCGGCAAGGCTGGAGACCTAAAAGAGGCCCGGCTGCCTCACCACCCAAGAGGCACTGTGAAACAGCAAAAAAAGAAAAAAAATTAAAGCAAACAACAAGTCAAACTAATCACAAAAGGTAAAAACAAAAAGGGGAAAAAAATACTGAAAAGAACACAAATCCACAAATTCTAGCACTAAGAAGGTAGAGTTCACTGAACACACGTCTCCTCAACTGGACTGAGTGAACAAACTGACATTCAGAGGAGCAGAAGAGGCATGGTCAAGGGGGAAAAAATTATACTCAGTCTCTGGCTAAGGACAAGGAATTAACCCATTAGTGGATTCTCCAGGAGCATGCTGGAGAAATGTTTCAATTCCAGAAATCTTGAGCTTTATTTGATGTTATTTAGCTGTATCACCTCCACAGAATCACCAGAACCAAATATTACGTTCTTGGCTTTCACTGATGCACTGATTTCACCCAGAAGAGAATAAAGTAATGTCTGTAATGATGGAAGAACCGAAGAACCTTAGCAAACAAAATACCGTAACATTTGTACTGTGATTACTAAAGCTTGTTTTAGAGTTGCCCATAACTGCATGTAGGCAGCATATCTATGTTGCAAAGGGCATGACAGGTAAGCGTAGATTAGGCCACATCCAAGCTGATGCACACACCTCCCAAATGCCAATTGTACACTGTGCAAAGTTGTATGTCCTGCATGCTGATTGGTTGACCCAACTTCCTGTTCTGTGCTTTGCTGCTTGAATGCCCCTAGCCAGAACGACGTATAAATGAAACAGCTATGCAACTGTCTCCAAATAACAGACATATACTCTTCCTGATATGCACTGACAGAAAAATTTAATCCAGGCTTAAGTTTAACCAAGATCTGATTTTTACTTGATCATTTATGAAAGCTGTGCTACTGTTTAAAAAAAGGACCACGAGGATCAGGTCATTCAGATTTCCTGGGGAGGCAGTTTGAGTACACTAGACTCAAGCACCCAAAGAGACTGGTCACACGAAAGCAGGAAGGGCATGGGGTAAAGTGGGAGGGAGTTTCCCAGCTCACTTAAATCCCTGGCAACTAAGGGTTGGGTGGGTTCTGGTTTTCTTGGCTTCTGATAAATACAAGAGTTTTCTTTTCTGGACTGTCACTGCCTTTGCCTCTTTTAAGATTTTGTTTACTTAAAGAAAGGGACTTACAGATCAATTTACTTACTTTTCATCTCACCTCTATATTTTTTCTTTTCCCATTTGTTTCCGTTTTCATTTTTGCTGGAGTTAATATTTCCAAAGAAAGTCTTTCTTTCTTAAACTACGTATATCCCATAAGACACAGTCATACACATGAATTCATCTATTCAGCATGAATTCAGCAAATGAAGAAACATAAAACAAGTATCTCCGGCAAAAGCAGTCAGAAATAAGTTCCTCCATGTTGTGTTCAGAGGGATTTACTCCCAAGACAAGCTGCCAGCCAATTCCTCGGCACTGAACAGCTTTTCCAGCTGGAATATTGCTAGAGCGATCCTTAAAATGACTTTGTCAATTGGTTTGCATCAAAAGGGGACTCTTGAGTGACTATGCAATTCTGCAGATGTGATAATATTTGTGGGGGAGAGAAGAACCTTCCGGTGGGATACAGGTGGTGCATCTGGAAATGGTATGGTCTCTTAAAAGTGCTTTATCTGATATTTCATCATTCATCCCTAATGTCAATTATTTCAATTAATTATTTCAGATAACCACTAAACGTTTTTCTTACCCTAGAGTTAAAAAGATAGCCTCCCCCTAATGAATGAGCTGTTTCAGCATGAGCTTTGAAATCCCTTCCATTTCCCCTTCTCATTCTCCAGAATTGCATTAAATCTTTATCTACGCCCTTTGGACATATCTCTGTATGTATCTGTATATACATTTGCAAAACCAGACCAAGTTTTGACAGGTGGGTGAATTTGCCAGTGTAACTATCTGTCAAAAGTTCACCTCCATCACAGTTCTAGCCTTAGCCTCAGCCTCAGCCTCTTCCCACGTTAAGCAAATGGCTGGTGGATGTTTCTCCCAGCAGGTGATGACATTTGGCAGGT
Source organism: Grayia smithii (assembly GCA_032468115.1). Taxonomy (NCBI): domain Eukaryota; kingdom Metazoa; phylum Chordata; class Lepidosauria; order Squamata; family Grayiidae; genus Grayia; species Grayia smithii. The sequence goes on from JANHFM010008581.1 coordinate 17,757, forward strand.
GGGAAAACAAAACACAAATCACTTTCCATAATTTATTCCCATTAAATCTGTAAAGACTTTGGCATTTGCCAGCCATGTTACTGTGGCAGGTTAGAGCTTGGTCATCAGAGTTCCCCAATCGACATCAGCACATATTTCTGTCAAATCAAGGGCTAGAAAAATGTACATTGACATAGCTATCCAGGTATGCCCTAGATCTTGTCAGATTCCACAAGATTTCCATATGAAATCCTAGAATGATTTCAATAAGATCATACAAAATATTGCAAACTTGTGAGACCAAGGTAATTAGCACTTAAGCCAGTTAACAGAATTGTCTGATGATAACTGAGTTTTGAAAAAATTGGCCTGCCTATTTGAAATAAACAAATTCAAACTCCAGGGAGTTCAGGGAGCTATTATCCAAAGATAAGTAAGGACAAACCAGACCCTCAGGTGCACAAGAAAGTGAAGAAGTGATTATTATGACTATAGGTTTCCTTGGGAAAACTTTTATGTGCACCTAAACAGAAATACTCTAGTTTTTACCTGAGGGTTTCTTTACATCATCACTTATTTCCTGAGCTTATAGACCATTTCAACTGCTGATAGCTCTGTATGGCATTCATCCCTAGCATCCATAAATCAAATTTAAAAATAGCATATCAAAACACACATCAACATCAACAACCACCAGAAGTATCATTTAATATACCAAAAGACAACCTAGTATCAGAGAAACATTTCAATAAATCAACCCACAAGGCCTATTGATATCAATCAATCAATCAATCAATCAATTGATCAATCACATTTATAAAGCCATCCATCTCACATTCATCACTCTAGGTGGAGTACAATAAAAAAATCCAGTTTTTAATGTCTTTCTGAAAACAAAGGTTGAATTTCTGGGGAAATACATACCACATAAGTGGGGCAGAAAACTCCACTATCCGGCCTCACTGTCAATCAAATTGGGAGTGTGAAAGCTCTTCTGTTAGCCTTAAGGTCGGGAGTGCGAAAGCTCCTATGTCTGGCTTCCCTGGCTGTCAAATTGGGAGCGCGAAAGCTCCGCTGCCTGATAGCAAAGGGTACTGTCCTGACCAGGCAAATCTGGGGTGAGCTGTGTGGGAGAGAACCCTGCCAGATATACCTGCCAGCCAAGAAGACCACTATTCGGCCGAAGCTCTTGCTGCCAAGATGACCTCAGCGACTTAACCAGATGTTTGGGATTCAGCTGGGTTAAACACTCATGAAACCTGAAGAAAACGATGAAGAAAGGATCCTGGAATGTTCCTGTCAAAGGTTTGGAGAAAGCCTTGACAAGTCTGTCCTAGCTGAGGGACTGAGTCAAAAGCTGGGGAACCCTAGCAACAGAGGTGTATCCTAACAGCTCTGACAGACTCAGTCCAATCAGCTAAGCAGACGAGATCAACCCATTCCTGGATGTTATCTCCACCACTATGGAGAAAGCCAACCTCTCTATACTGACCACCTCCAGTTGTATCTTGACCAACTGGATCTTGACACATGCTATTAATTTACTGTATAACTTGACCAGTTGAGTCCAGTCTGCACCAAGGACAAGAAAAGTGAAATGCAGACTTCATAGCAATGAATTTCCTTCAAGAAGAATATCAAAGAATACAATATTTTGACTTTGATTCATAATAAAGATGACATTTTTAACGCTGACGAGTGTGGCCTCTTTTTCAAGGCGATGCCTAATAGGACACTCGTTATGAGGGGTGACAGAATGTTTCACAGTTCTGCTGTGTGCTAACTTAACCAGAGAGCAAGTAAAACTTTTGGTGATTGGTAAATGTATTAAATTTGTACGATACAGTATTTTATGAATGATTTTCCTGTGTTTTACTACGTGTCTTTCTGTATGACATTCTCTAATAAAAGCTGTACAATAAAATGAGGCACATGTACATATCAATAAAGTTGTTCTGACCACCTCCATATGTTGAACACTTTCGTTCAGTCCCTTGGGTGATCAACTTTCAGAGGTTTTACTGTATAATATTTTTGACTTGTTTTAATTGAGTTCTCTTTTTCTGGTTTTAGGACTTCTATGGAGAACAAGTCATATTTTCATATTTATGCAGAAATATGTAAAGTTCAAAAGGGTTCATCAACTTTAGGACATGTCCAGGAAAGAGGTGACTAAAGAATGTGACTGAAGAGAGACTTTTATTCCAGAAAATGTCATAATTGGTATACAAGATAGAGCTGTGAAAAGACCCTCCTTACTACAGTTACTATCTGTTCATTAAAACTGGAATAAAGACTCCCAAGTTACTAGCTACTTCTCTACAAGCAAGTACAACTCTTTTCAGAGAAAATCAAGATGGCTTTTGAAACAAAAGCTATTCTCTCTTGCTGGGATTGAGCTTTAATTTATTAAGCAAAAATTATTAAGCAAAAGCTTTCTTAAAACAGAAGCTATTGAGAAGAAGTTTCTTGCTGTGATTGAGCTTAAATTCTAATAGCCTTGCCAACATAATCAATTTCGTTCAGGTTCAGGATTTAAAGTTGATTTATTATTTGTGTCATTGAATGATCTTGTAGATGTTAGATAGTAGCAAGGAAGTGCACTGGGCCCTGCAGTAGAACACAAATCAAAACTCAGATTCAATCTATCCTACCTACCACCAATTGGAACCATCTCTTTGGAAACAGGGTGTGAGAGACTCGACAGGTTGGGAAAGTACTGGAAGACATAAATAAAGACAGGAAGCAAGTCCAAGCTTATCAAACCCATCAAACTAACCCAGTCTATGTGACAAGAGATCAAAGAGGTATTTCAAATCGGAGATTGTCTAAATCAACTCAGTATAAATGAGGGGGTCAGAAATTCCACTTGAAGTTTCCAAGATTCAGTATTTACTCAACATTAGCAATAAAGATAACTTACTGAAGTGTGTATAGTTCTTGCTTTCTTGATACTGCACATCTATGATGGCCTTTTAACAGAGGATCACTACAAAACTCCCACTCTCCTCTCTCAACCCTTATAGACAATTCAAATATACCATCATCAATGGTACTGAAAGTTGCTGAGAAATGAAGAAATACCAAGAGTCATGCTCCTTTTATTTCATCTCAACAGAAATAATCCACTAATGCAGTTTTGGTGCCAAATGAAATGTGCACAGACAATATGTTCCTTCAGAACTCTTTGCAATTTCAACTCTACCACTTACTTAACAATCTTTCCAAGAAAAGAGAAGATGGAAACTGGTTGAATGAGTCTCCAAATCATGAATTTCTACCACTCTGACCCAACCGCCAGTTACCTCACTGAAGGCTTTCACTAACAAGGAAATGTAGCAATTCAGACCACAGGGATAGAGGAATACATAATTCCTACTGATGAAAAATCAGTTAAGAGAAAGTAAACAACTCAGTTCTAGGAAAGAGGAAGGCATGAAAGAAGATCAAAATAGCTCCACCTTGACTCTATTTATGGGGTAGATGGGATACTCTGACAGCCTTTCAAGATTCTATTATTCCATACAACAGTAAAAAAAAAAAAAGAAAACATTGTTCTGTTTACTGACCTGGCCTACCTAAAAGGGTTGTTGAAAATACAGAGCCAATATTGCAGGGTTCTGCTACTTTCTTAAGGTTTATCACTTCAAACTTATCTCTGGCAATATGGCAAGACATGAACTCAGTCACCTTTTTAACTTATCCAGCTATTGTTCAATGCCAAGTGGATCTCAATAACTTCATTCATAAGATACTTACAGAATTCCTAACCTCAGCCAACAAATAGTTTTCTGGTCCATTTCTTCCTAGTAGGTTTGGGTCACTTTAAAAATTACCACTGGCCAGCATTCTGTTAATGTAATAACAAAGGAGAAAGATGTTTGATCTTATTGTCACATGGTAAGCCTGATCTTGAGCTCATCCCTACAATCTTCATCTTCGATCATAATGCTTTTGACAATTCTTTTATTCTCCGTATTGGCTGGAGACATCAGCCAGACTGGGTTCTGCTCGTCGTTCAGTCAATGGACCGAGCCTACCAAATTGTTAAGACCGCCCTTGTTGCCAGATAGATTCCCAGCTTTCGGCTCAGTCCCTTAGCTGGACGCATATGTTGAAGCTTTCTCTGTGGAAAATTATTTCTTGTACTTTGGATTTCTGACTTTTCCTGCGTGTGAGTACTTGTGTGTGTTTGGCAAGAGTGTGGGTGCGTGTTTCTTCCCTTCCCTTGACCCTTTTTGGCCCGGTTTCCCTTGTTTTATTGCCTAGGTAGTCAGTTCTGAGGGAAATAGCTAGGGTTGAGGAATTTTAACAGCTCCGAGGCCAGGTCGGGCCAGGGAGGCATGCAATCGGGCTGGGGACCCAGAATCCCCCCCACGCCAGCAGTGCACTGCAGAGCAGGGACAGGGCTCTTCTTTGGCAGCTTCTGAGTCTGTTCAGGCTGCTTCTAGCCCCAGGACTACTGATAGGCCTTGCTTTAGTTCTAAATCCTCTCAGAGGTATGAACGTAGGAGGCACCTGGCTTTGCAGAAGATCTGCAATAAAGCAAGGAAAACTATTGCTGCAAGGCAGCGGTCTCCTTCCCCAGCTGTGAGTGTGGATCAATTTTCTCTGCACGACTCCCAGGTGCCTGTTTCTGAAGCTGCCTTATGGGGATCTCATTCTCCCTTGGTTTCCCCTCTGTCTGCACCCAAAAAGGCCTCTGAGTCTTCAGGGACCGAATTGCCTCCAGAGCTTCAGGAGGTTGTGGCTAGAGCTATCCAAAGAGGAATCATTGAGGCTTTATCTAGACCCAGGTGCTCTTCTCCGCCTCAGTCGGATGAGTCCATTTCTGAGGAGGACTGGGAGGAGGAGTATTTTCATGGTTCACTTGCCTCTTCACAGAAGGGTTACCAGTCTCAGCTGCATGATCCAGATATGGACTACCAAGATCTGTCAGAGGATGAAGGTCTCCTTCCGGAACAGCCACCCTTTACTGGGCTATTTCCTCTGGCTCTTTTCAAATCCCTGCTTCATAAGGTCACAAATGCAGCCAAGGTAGGTGGCTTGCCTCATGAGGAGGACACTTCCACTTTGCAGGACACTTCAGCCTCTCTGTTTGAGGAACTGGTGAGACAGGTGGATGTGGTCCTGGCTTCGCCTATGTTTTTGTCGGTGCTTCAGAAACAGTGGGCCCTGGGACCTTCTGTTCCAGTGGCGTCTAAGCAGGACAAATGATTCTTTAATGTCACGCCGGAGATGGAGTCTCTCTTACAGGTGCCTGTAGGGGATGTATCAATTGCAGCTCTCTTGCCCAATGCCTCTCTTCCAGGAGATCCCGCGGAGGATAGGCGTTCTGATTAGGTACTTCAACACACGCATCACAGTTGAATGGGCCGTGACGTCATTGGCTTCCGCCTCCTTTATCAACAGAGCGACGTTGTTGTAGCTGCAGGACTTGCGTACCAAGCTTCAGCAGGAGGATCCTACAAGATATCAACAAGGTAATAGCAGCGGTCCAGTTCTCTGCGGACACAACACTAAACTCTGTTCAGTTTGCTTCCAGAGCCATTTCATCGGCTGTCACGGTGCACCGCCTACTGCGGCATTGGCCCACGGATGTCCGCCATAAGTGGCGACTGGTGTCGGCGCCTTACGCGGGAGCCCAATTGTTTGGACCGACTCTTGAGCCCTGGCTTATGGAGACACGGGACAAGAAGAAAATCCTGCCCAGTGCCCATCGGAAGTCGGAATTCCATGCTCCTGGTCCCTACCGGAGACAAAGGTCGCAAGATGGGTCTTCTATCTCTGCCCGATTCAACCCTTCCTTTGGCTTTAGACAACGGGAGCCTCCGGACAGGGCAGCCTGAGGTAAGCCCTATTCGGGCCGCTGGCCCTTTTGGGGGGAAGAGAGCCGTTCCTACCATCACCAGCGATGGATGCTTTTCTGATCTACCCATCGGTGACAAATTGGCCTTCTTCACCGACCGATGGGATCAGATCACTTCTGATGCTTGGGTCAGGGAGACAATAAGATCTGGTCTCTCCCTAGATTTTGTATCGACCCCTCCGACCTTTTTCAGATCTTGTCCAGTCTCTTCTAATCCTACCAATTGAGCTCTTATGGCTGCGGCGATCCAGCACCTCCTGGATATCAGGGCGATTGAAGGGGTGCCGGTTTCTCAGGCCAGTACAGGCTTTTATTCTAATTTATTTCTCGTTCCTAAAGCGTCAGGGGAGAGGGGTGACCCATATTGGATTTAAAGTGTCTGAATAAATTTATAATCTACAAAAGGTTCAAAATGCACTCATTGCATTCTATTTTAGCTGGTGAATGGAGGGGCGACCTCCTCTCTTCCTTGGACCTCACGGAGGCCTATTTGCACATCCCAATTTGTTTTTCCCACCATCAATTTTTACGTTTCTGTAGCAGCATTTCTGTGGGCAGCATTTCCAGTATAGGGCCCTTCCCTTTAGACTCTCATCTGCCCCTAGCACTAAGGTGCTTGCTGCCTTGGTGGCCCATCTGCGGGCCATGCCGGTCTGTTTCCAGTGTTACCTGGACGACATTTTGATCCAGTCCTCGTCGAGGGAATCAGCCCTCCGAGATCTCCCGGTAATCATTTCTTGCCTCCAGGACCATGGCTTCTCTGTGAATATGGGAAAGAGCCATTTAGACCCTTCCATGATCTTGAAGCGATCATTGACTCTGTTGAGGGGAGAGTTTTTCTGTCCACCGAGCGTCAGGATAGTATCAGGAAGCTGATAGGAAGGGTGCAATTGGAACACAGAGCTTCATTTGCTATCCTGTCAACTCTCCTGGGGAAGATGGTCTCAGCTATCAAGGTAACTCCTTGGGCACGCATACATCTCTGTGAGCTGCAATGGTTTATTCTCCCATTTCAGAAGGCAGGAAGGGGCACATCACGGATTCGGGTTGCAGTACCGCCAAACGTTCTTCAGTCTCTAACATGGTGGAGGTCTCCAGCTCTGGCCAGAGGAGAGTGTTTTCTGGAGTCAGCCAGGCTCATCGTGACCACGGACGCCAGCCTTTATGGTTGGGGCGCTCATCTTCAAGATCAGATAGCACAGGGCCAATGGTCCATCAGAGAGCGTGGCCACAGCATCAACTGGCTGGAGCTTCGGGCAGTCTACCTCGTCCTGTGTCAGTTCAAGCCACTGATAGCGAATTCGCATGTCCTGGTGCGGACGTACAATGTGGCCACAAAGGGTCATATCAACTGACAGGGGGGCACGAGGTCCCAGAGTCTTCTTCTGGAGGCGCGCCGGATAGGTTATTGGGCCGAGAAGCATCTCCTCTCCCTAACTGCGGAGCATATCACGGGAATAACCAACATGAAGGTGGACTGGCTGAGTTCCAGGACTGTCGACAATGTGGAGTGGCGGCTCCTTCCCGATCTGTTTCAGAAGCTTCTGCGACGGAGGTAGTTCTCTTTGCCACTTACCAGACTGCACAGCTCCCGCAATTCTTTGCCAAGTTTCTGGGGCCTCAGGTGGAGTGCGTGGATGCTTTGAAGAGTCCATGGCCCGGGGGCTGTTGTATGCCTTCCCGCCTCTTCCCCTCATCCCGAGGGTGATACAGAAGTTGCTATTGGAGAGGGCAGGGATTGTGCTTGTGGTGCCCCATTGGCCCCAAAGGCCGTGGTTTGCCGATCTGAAGGCCTTATCGGTGGCCCCTCCCTGGCTGATTCCTCCACGGTTGGATGCTCTTTCTCAGGGATCGCTAAACCACCCAGACATCCAGTGGTTGCGGTTGACTGCTTGGTGGTTGAGCGGGGCACTATGAAAAATGATGATTTGCCTGACGATGTCATCAACACGATCATAGCTCGACGTCATCCGTCCACTCGCCGGATTTATGCTGCCACATGGCAGGCCTTTTGATCCTGGGCTTCTCGGTCTTCAATTGATCCACTTCAGGCCTCTGTGGTGCACATTCTGAGACTCTTGCAGGATGGTCTCTGTTGAGGACTTTCGCCTAATATGCTTTGCCAGCAGGTGGTGGCCTTAGCCTCGGTGCTGTCTTGTGGTAAGCCGGATTCATTATCTCAGCACCCTTATATCAAGGGGTTTCTCTCTGGCGCATCAAACATCTCCCCTCCAGTGATTCACCGATATCCCACCTGGGATTTGTCTCTAGTTCTTAATGTGTTGGCGGCGGAGCCCTTTGAGGGAGGTCAGTCTCAGACTTTTATCATGTAAAGTGGCCTTCCTCATCAGGATTACGTCTGCTCGCAGGATCTCGGAAGGAGCGTTGGTTCTTACCTGACACGCACCTTCTCATTGGTTGGAGACATCATCCAGGCATGGGTGTTGCTCCCTCTTCAGATA
>JANHFM010008581.1:28542-40102 GCA_032468115.1 Grayia smithii
CTGCAGGCCTCCCAAACCCTCTGTGCATCCCATTTTTCACAAAAACGGGATGTGCAGACGGTTTGGGAGGCCTGCAGAGTGCTCCTGGGGGCTGGGGAGGGCAAAACCTTTTTTTTTCTTGTTTAACTCTTCAAAATCTTAGTGTGTCTTATATTCCAGTGCATCTTATAGTCCGAAAAATACAGTAATACTTCTTTACTATTTTTAAAAATGAATCTCAGTAGATTTTTTTTTTCATTTTGTATTATGGGTTTGGTTCAGAAACTTCCATTTGTTAATAGTATTACAAAACTTTAAAATAACAAAACATTGTTTTCTTTGCAAGTGAAGACAAAATTTCATATGGCACACTCTTTATGCCTGGAAAATATAATTGGAACATGAAGAACTGAATAAATAGTTTTCACTAATATACTCTGGATTTTTTTAACATTGTACTCAAAATATATACCTTCTAATCTGAAAATTACATAGGCTGCTACAGTTAGTCCACATTACAATAGTTTAGATATACAAGAGATAAAAAATAAAACTACAGTTCAAATGATGAAATCACAACCATTAATATACTAGACTATTTAAAATCAAAACCAGCCAATAAGTAAACCACCAGTTATATCTCAGGTCGTTGGAGAGGAGTTTTCATCAAAAACTGAATTACAGGTGGATTGAAATTTCCTAATGCATGTAGGAAAAAAAGGGAAAAATGATATGAAGGAAAGATAAATAAAATTAAATGAAGTTGAACTATTAAATTAACTTAACAGTTAAAGTGTAAAGGCAAGTTACAAAGTTATAGAAAATGTTAAAATCATTATTAGTTATCTATTGTAATATCTACAATATTTAGCTATATGTCAGTACACTCTTTTCTGAAAGCATTCTAAAAAAATATTTCCCTTAATATACTAATTAAACAGGGATTCCATGATGGTGCTCTTATCTCAAAAATGTTTAATGGATACTAAAATGACCAAATTAAGAAATTCTGTGATGATTTGTAATAATTAAAGCTAAAATAACATAATATGTAAAATAAATGTATAAGACCTAAACAAAACCAAACCTCACCCCAACACCAAAACAAGCTTCAACCACAATTTGATCTTCCATTATACCCATTCACTTGGCAGATAAAATGATTAACATATTGCGGCTCAGTAAATAATGCAAACTGAAAAATACTAATCAGAAGTGTAATTTGTACTACACTGCAAATAAATGTGTCAGATATTTTAGAAATATCTCTACTAATGATGGAAAAATAATAGTCAAAACTCATTTATCAAATTTAATCAATGAATTTCAATCATATACAGCTATATTTGTTACAAAATACATTCTTATTTATAAGCAACTACTCTTGGGCATTCAAGAATTTAGGATTTCAGGTAGTCCTTGATTTACAACCACAATTGAACCAAAATTTCTATTGGTAAGCAAGACATTTGTTAAGTGAGTTTTGCCCCATTTTATGACCTTTCTTGCCACAGTTGTTAAGTGAACCTGGCTTCCCCGATGACTTTGCTTATCAAAAGGTCAATGAAGGCGATTATATGACCCTGGGACACTGCAGCTGTCATAAGCATGAACCAGTTGCCAAGTATCTGAATTTTGATCATGTGACAATGGCCTTAAGTGTGAAAATGGTCACAGTGGTGTTGTAACTTTGAATGATCACTAAATGAACAGTTGTAAGTCAAGGACTACCTGATCTATCTATCTATCTATCTATCTATCTATCTATCTATCTATCTATCTATCCCAAAATGTTTAACTATTTGAATTGTTTCCTTTTTTTCCCCTTGACATCATTGTTTTATCACAAAGTGCTCCTATTAAAGCACTTTCAAGAATGTGATGTGATACTCTTATCTGAATTCTATTTATCTGAGAAAGTGACCACAAAGTTATCACATTTTTCAGATATCCTAAAGGCACTCACTGATAATATAAGTCAGGAGGTCAAGTCTAAAGAATTATTTTCACCACTTAACAAGGAATGGGAAACAATTCAAAGAGCTTTCACAGATATTTTCAGGATTTGGGTTATTGATGGGCCAATAACTGCCCACAGTACCTGTAGATAAAGCCACCATGCCAAAGGTATATGATAGCTGACACAGTGTTTGAAGTCAACCTAGCACCATGACACCCTTTGCATTCGAAAAGGGAGTCAGAGGGTGGAAAAGAAGCTTTAACTTCACTTCTCTAGTAATACAGATCCAAGTAAGAAAGCTGGGGGATGGAGGAGCTCCTAAACAGATTGATTTCCCCTCCTCTATTATTTCTTCACAAGTTGTCCATGTGTGATTTAAGAAAATAGGAAACAGGTTTACAGCATAAAAATAGTATTTGGAATAGAAGTGATGTGTGTAAAAACTGCCTAGGAATGAGAAACTACAGAATGAAAACCTGCCTGGCATAAACCCAAGCATAATGAGTTATAAGTTTATGAAAAGTCCAATAAGTTTACAAAAGAGAAAGCAAAAGTATGAGAAATACTGGTCAAATTTATACAACCCATACTGGAAATGAGAATTTATTCTTACACTATAGCTTTCTTCATTAAGCTAATAGGCCTTAATGGCAACGTTCAGCCAAAGCAGATTTGCTATCTGTTTCCTACCATAAACTATAGTGAATCTTATTCAAGAAAAAGATTCCACTTACCCAAAATGAAAAAAAAATCCATCCTTAAGCAGGAATCTTAATAACAATCCCCTAGAATTTTCCCTTAATTTCTCCAGCAGAGACCAGAATTGCTTGCCTAAGAACATAGACATCAAGGCAGGTGAAGAGATGTTAGCTATGACTACATGACCAAAGTCTTGCCTCATTTTTTACTTGAGGGATGTGATTATTGTACGAAAAAGTGCTACAATTATTACAAGTAAATGAGGAAGTGAGTCAGGAAGTGAGAAGAAGACCCCAAATATCCCTTTCTTGACTTACTTTGGTATAAAAGGAGATAAAAGGCTCGTGGAGTTGGCTTTCAAGATTTTGTTATTATACCCTATAACAATAAAGGAGACGCCCAATAGCCCTTACATTGCCTGTTCTATGATATGACCTACCTCAAAGGGTTGGCACGCTTCCAAGTGATTTACCTGTTCAGGATATTCTCCAAACTTTCTAGATTACAAAAAGCACATGTCTGTTAAATTTATACAACTTTGAGAAAGGCTCTAACTATTCTACAGCTTCTGCAGCACACAAAGATCACCAACACCACTAACTTCTCACATTTCTCCCTGGACTTTAGAGACTTTTGAAAGTAGCAATGGTTTTTACTGTTTCTGCTAAGCATCTCCATAGTCTAACACATAGACTCTGCCATGTTGTTACGTTCCAGGCTTGTGGGAGATGTAGAACTAGTGGAAGATACAAATGAAATAAGTCACTTAAAATTAGTAAGATCTTATTCTATGTGACCTTGTCAAGCTCCCAAAATTAATTTCACTGCAGAGCTGAACATCGTGAACACTTGGATAGAATAGGTGAATATTTTGTACAAAGGATCTTGCCATTTGGGAATTCATGAATTCTGTCAGCCTCACATGGCTTCCTAAAGCAGCCCTTTCAGCATAAAACAGAAGACTCTTTATTTTAAATTTTTAGTGCAAAATAAACCCTCTATACTTTGGATAGGTTTACATCTTTGAAGATTAATAAATATTGGTCTAACTACTAAGCTAGTTTCTCCTTGTAATATTTATTTTGCCCTTTTGCAGTTCTTAGCATAATCAACTCCACATTTCTGTCATAGTTCATTCACATTATCAAGAGTAAATTATACAAAGAAGAGTGATGATGCCCTAATAAGATAAAAAGGCATTAATTGCTATGAACATACTACAGGAGTCAAAGAATGTAACAAGTGAAAGAACATTATGAATTAGTCTAAACAGAAGTGACATTTTCAATAAAAAATATTATAGGAATGACTCCTAAGTACTACTGAGTAGACACAGGCATTCCTACACACAATAATACCCAAATCACACATATCTTCATAACAGAAGCTCTATCCTTTCATAGTTGTCTTGCAATGTTATACTCAAGTATGTATGGAGTATAGTTGTATCTAGATATGCATTTTTCTACCTGCTCCCTTCTCCCATCTTCCTCTGGGCGCCTACTAAGATTAAGGAATTATGTCCTCTGACCCTTTGTGTTTAGCAGGCCTGATGTATCTTAATCCAAGTTTTTATGACTGAACTTTTGATTATAATTAGCTATCCAAAATGAGTGTTTATAACTTTTCAAATAAATACTATATTGCATTTCAGTATTCAATAGATTTATTTAATCTATTTAGTTTGTTAATAATTTTTACTTCCTAAAATGTACTGTCCATTTTGAAAATAATGACTGATTTTTAAAACAAATTTCCAACTCAACAGGGCCTATATGCAGCAATTGACATTTAATTCCCAAATCGTGCTACACAGGAGTATCTCTAATATTTCTATGCAACCTTTTAAAGAAGCTGCATCTTTTCCTGAGATCTCATGACTTTTATTTCAACAGGTATTGTGCACCATTATTTCCTTAAAGAAGTGCAAAGAAATGTTACAATCAGAGCTCCTCATACTCTGAATCCAAAATGCTGTACAGTTCCAGTAGACACTGGATATGCCAATGTCGTTTTCTACCAGAGGCTGAAACCCAGAATAATAATGCATTTTTTACATTAAATGCTGTGGAAAACAAGGATTTATAAAAGACTGGTCTTTCTATAGTTCTAGAACTGTGGTGGCGGTGGTTCACTTGTTTTAATTTTAATATATTTATTATAAGAACAATATGATTAACCTTTTTACTTTTTTCAATTTTTTTAGGAATAATGCATTTCTGTCCTATATAAATCCTAAGAGCCATGGTGGCGCAGTGGTTAGCCTGCAGTATTGCAGGCTCATTGCTCACTCCAGGAGTTCAATTCTGAGCAGCTCAATGTTGATTCAGCCTTCCATCCTCCCAAGATCGGTAAAATGAGGACCCATATTGTTAGGGGCAATATGCTAACTCTGTAAACTGCTTAGAGAGGGCTGGAAAACACTGTGAAGCTTTATATAAATCTAAGAGTTATTGATATCTATTAACAGATAAAAGAAAAATGGAAAGAAGAGATACGAATAAAAGGCATATACAAAACAAAACAAACAAAATGGTTCAGAAAATCTGAAGCAGAGATTTACATGTCCAAGAAATTACTAAAAAAAATACAAATATTAAGGATTTTTAAACTTACATAATTAGCGACCTCGGCTAATTGAGCAAAGAGTGGAATCTACATTTTAAACAATAAATAATCGTGTTTAAATGTAAATTACTGAAAGTCAGGAGATAGCTGGATTGAAGAAACATTTGGTTTTTTTTTTCCTGTGACAATATATTTCTGATTCTTCTTTGCTACCTAGCTGGAAAATAAGAGAAGTCAGCAGGGATTTTCTTTATCCTGGTAGAAACCACAGAGATTAGGTATTCTGACTGTCTGAAGAAAGGCCCTTTAGGTTGCATTAGTATTGGCCCTAAAGATCAATTTGCACAGACATTTATTTAAGAAAAACCCACCCCCTAGGGCTCCACCTGATATTCACCAGATTTAGAGCATGGTCAAAAGTCAACACTACAATTAAAGTATGATCTATATGGGGAAAATAATCATTTACAATCCGCTATTTAATTTTACCTGGCTTATTCATTTGATTAAATTATGCCAGATCATTAAATTATTGTTTTTACGATCATTTTGTTAACAAATCAGGATGTATAACTAATAACTAATTTAATTGCTATTCAAACACTGAACTTTCTCTTTTCAGAGACAGTGGTCCGTATACATCAATATTCCAATGCATGCTTTTATACATATACCCTATTTTTTAGAGTATAAGATGCACTTTTCCTCCCTAAGAGGGTGGAAATGTTGGTGCATCTTATACAGAATACAGCCATTTTTGGCCTCCAGAAGCCCCCCCCCCCCCATTTGTCCCATTTTTCCAAAAAATGGGCCTGTTTTTCGCAAAAACGGAGCGTGCTGAGGGTTTGGGAGGCCTGCAGAGTGCTCCTGGGGGCTGGGGAGGGCAAAAACACCGTTTTTCACAAAAAGGGGGCTTTTTTGCCCTCCCCCAGCCCCCAGGAACACTCTACAGACCTCTCAAACCCTCTGCGCACCCCATTTTTTGCAAAAACGGGCCCGTTTTTTGCCCATTTTTTGCAAAAAAGGGTGTTAGTCTTACCTGAACACCATTTCTAGTAGAGTTGGTAAAGAGAATCCAGGCATGGGTGTTGCTCTGTTCTTCTGCCTGGAAACTGAGAATGTGATCTTTATTTCCATATATGGTCACTCCTCGTCTGACGATTCCCCAGTTCGGCAAAGGCATAGCGATGAAGACACATGACCTGCAAAATAGTAGCCCCTCCCGGACTGTGAACCAGATGTAAGGGTGGGACTGGATTCTCTCTACCAGCTCTTTTAGAAATGGAATTCACGTATGACCAACACCCATTCTCCCTAGAGCTGGATCGAGAGAATCCAAAAATGGGACATACGAAAGCCAGCCTGTTCCCAATGGGTGGGTAGCAGTCTGGTCCTAAGTCCCCCCGGCATTATGAACCCTCTGGAAGACTCGTCTCCCAAAAGCCGCTTCAGCTAAAGCGAAGGTGTCCAATTTGTAATGTCTGATAAATGGAAATGGGGAGGACCATGTAGCTGCTTGACACACCTCAATAGAAGCTTGTGTCGCCCACGCTACCAAGGCCTGAACCTCATAAGCCTTGGCAATACAAGCCCTAATCCACCGCCCCACTGTTAAAAGAGTGGGAAATAAGTGGGATAACCAGTTTCAAATGCTCACACAATTCCTGACCTGTTTCCTCCTCTGGGTGGATCTCCGTTGGTGTAGGAGTATAAGTAGCTTCAGGCAAAGCTCTGGGAGGAGTGGGTGGCTCCTCTATTCCTGCTATAGGCAAGTTAGGATTTGCAAGAGAAAAAGATTCAGCCCTATCCATTACCTCTCCTAAGGTTGGATAACACGACTCTCTGGCGCCATCTGGTGACCATTCACAATAAGAAGCTGGTTGCAAAGGGCTTGAATCATTAGCAGGACCCAATGGCCATACTTCCTGAGGGCAGGAAAATTCCGCTCCTCCCTTGGGGGAACCTCCCTGATTCTGGCTTCCCTTAGCCTTCTGGATCTTTGCCAGCTCTTTTTCCAGGGCCTTTTGGCATCCTTTTCGGCCATCCTAGAGCCTCTGCCACTCTTAGTGCCTGCTGCATGGCTCCTAGTTGTTGCACCCCTGGCCACTGCTCTCTGACTTGAGCTCCCTGAGAAGCTCCAGGGCAAGCCCTCTTGCACACTGACCTGGGCTGCTGGCTGATGGAAGGCACTTGAGATGCCATTTTCCACCCCGGTGCAAGGCAGGCTGGCCCACAATGGGCTGCTGCTGCTGCAGTTCTACTCCATACTCCACATGCTACTGCTGCTCCATAGTATACCCAGATTAAGCTGGGCAGGGACTAAGTCCCCTTCCGCTCTCCTGGCAGGAATGCTCGGGCCTCAGTTCTTAATGGAGCTGGATCTGCATAAAAAAAGCCCCCTCTCCACTTCACGCAACTGGCAGGGACCTCGGCTGAAGGCCAGAACAAGGCAGCTACCCAGCAGACTGGGAAGCAGCCTGATCACAGAAGCAATCTACTCAAGTTACTGAAAAGTTCTCTCCCCTTTTAAAAAGTTCACAATTGGGAATCTGATTGAAGGCGAAGCCGCTCGTTTTCCACGTCTCTTCTGTACTGAAGACTAGCCGAACTGGGGAATCACCAGACGAGGGAAGAGTGACCATATATGGAAATAATGTTCACGTGCTCAGTCTCCAGGCAGAAGAACAGAGCAACACCCATTCCTGGATTCTCTCGATCCAGCTCTAGGGAGAACGGGGGCATTTTTGCCCTCCCCCAGCCCCCAAGAGGCCTCCCAAACCTTCTGTGTGCCCCTTTTTTCACGAAGAGGCAAAAAATAGGGAGCCCTGCAGAGTGCTCCTGGGGGCCAGGGAGAACATAAATGCCTCCATTTTTGCAAAGAATGGACATTGGCTTACCTGAAGGTCCTTTCTCTTTACAGGAGGGACCAACGGTCAGGAAAGGGTTAGCTCAGTTTCCCTAACCCTGGACTGAGTCTGCGCGAGCGAAGCTCCTCCCTCGCCTTGCCTTCCAGCTTTTTTGACAAAGGAGATGTTGCAGACTGTTCGGCTGAGCTGCAAGAAGAAAGAGATATTACCGGTATTTCCCCCCGCCCCTCTCCGCCAGCAAGGGCCGGAGGCGGCAGGGAGGGACTGACCGTTGGCCCCTCAGGTAAGCTAATGTCCATTCTCCTTGACAGGGGAGCCAACGGTCAGGAAAGGGACATGCCAAAGCCCTGGCCTAACGGGTGGGAGCCTCCCGGCCCAAAGCCCCTTGCTCCAGGTGAACCCCTTGCAGCACCCTGCGGCCAAAGACCGCATCCGCTGACGTGTAAGCATCAATCTTATAATGACGGACAAACTGGGAGGAGGAAGACCAAGCCGCAGCCCTACAAACTTCCTCTAGAGAGGCCTGGGTGGCCCAGGCTGCCGACGTGGCCGCACTCCGGGTAGAGTGCGCCATAATACGAGGAGGAACGGGGAGCACAAGGGACTGATAAGCCTGCGCAATGGTTGCCCGAACCCACCCCCCAGAGTGGGAGAGGACACTTTGAGCCCCATGGTGGCCGGTTGAAAGGATACGAAGAGCCCTTCAGAGCATCAAAAGCCAGCCGTGCGCCGGAGATAAATGCAAAGAGCTCGGCGCATGTCCAAGGTATGCCACTCGCGCTCACAGTCCGCCGATGGATTAGGGCAAAAACTAGGTAAAATTAATTCCTGTGCTCGATGGAAGGGTGAATTAACTTTGGGGAGGAAGGTGGGATCAAGCCTGAGTACGACTCTGTCTGGATGAAAAATGCAAAGGTCACTCCTGGTGGACAGAGCCCCGATTTCCGAAATACGGCAGGCTGATGTAATAGCCACCAAGAAGGCCACTTTATAGGAAAGGAAACAAAGTCCCACCTCCCACAATGGCTCGAAGGGCCCCCGTGTAAGGGCCAAGAGCACCTTAGGCAAATCCCATGAAGGGTACCGATGCACAGTGGGAGGGCGGAGGTTGGTAACACCTCTAAGGAACTGCTTAATGAAGGGGTTGTGCGAGAGTGCTTGGCTCCGCACGAGAGGATGGTGGCTAGGGCCACTACTTGCCTGCGAAGGGTGTTAGGGGACAGCCTTTTATCCAACCCATCCTGAAGGAACTCCATCACCTGGATAGGCGAAGCGGAGGAGGCCGTGATAGACTTGGAGGAGCACCAACGGTGAAACGACGCCCATGTGGCATCATAGATCCTCATCATGGAGGGCCGACGAGCCGCCTGTAAGATAAGAATAAGCCGCGCGGGAACACCCTTACCTCTCAAGATGCACCGCTCAAGTGCCAGGCGGTCAACTGAAGCCACCCGGGATCCGGGTGGACCAGAGACCCCTGACTGAGCAATGCTGGGAGCAGAGGAAGCTGCCATGGCGTGGCTAGAGAGGGGTCTAGGGACAGGTAAGGCTGAAGTACTAGGGCTGGAGAGGGTGGAAGTTCCTGCTGGGGCAGGGGCAGGCTGAGCCCGTGCCACCGATTTTGAGGCCACTTTTATTGCTTTTTGGATGACCTTCTCCATGGCCTTGTGCCTTCGTAAGTCCCCTTTATCTGTTGCCCTTGAAGAAGCCCTGGGGTTAGAGGAGCGAGGCTTTTTTGCCTTGGAGGCAGAAAAAGAACCTTGCCAGGAGTCCCCTTCAGAGGTGGAGGGACATGTGCGTTTAGATGATTCCCTGGGAGGAGGGGCGTCCGCCATCTTGGGATCACTCAAGACAGGTTCAGCAGGCCTCTAATGAGCTGCGTGGAGCGATAAAATGGCCGCCGCAGCCTTAGTAGAAGGCCCGTCCCTAGGGACAAGGAACAACAATGGCCTCAAACGTAAGGCGGGAGAGCCCGCCGACCAAAATCAATCCTCCCCCAGGGTTGGAAAGGCCTTACCACCGTCCACGCAGTCCTCGGGGAGGGGGGAGGGGCGCCGGCCCTGTCGGACCGTTCGCGCCGCTCAGCTGTCTCCCTGATGGTTGCCTCTGCTCGTCGTCCGAAGGCAGTGCGAGAGGGAGAAAGTGCCGCCGAAGATTCAGGAGGCTGAGCGCATGGGGAAGGGCCCGTCCGGGCTGCCTAGGTCCCCGTCATTGGCCAAGGAACTCGAGACCAGTTGCAGCCAACTGCCCCGTCCGGAGCGAAACGCTGGCACAGGCTCTGTATGCTTCGCGGGACAGCCTGGATCGCACCGCTGAAGCGGCTGCTCCATCGGGAGCAGTTTAAAGTACCAACCCTCAGTTGAATTGAGGCTGGCGATCATCCACCGGAGTGCGTAGCAGCAGGTTCGGGCGTGAGCCCTTCACGCTGGTGGGCTCCGCCAGGAGGCTGGGAGCCCTCGATGAGTCTATCCAAATTTAGATTTGAATCAAATCGCTAGCTCAGCCGAAAAACGTCCGAATAGGTTGACTGAGTCAAAAGAGCTGGAAGGCAAGGCGAGGGAGGAGCTTCGCTCGTGCAGACTCAGTCCAGGGTTAGGGAAACTGAGCTAACGCTTTCCTGACCGTTGGCCCCCGTCAAGGAGAATGGGGCACACAGAGGGACTGGAAGGCCTGCAGAGTACTCCGGGGGGGGGGAGGCTGGGGAGGACAAAAACTTTTTCTTTCTTACCGCTTCAAAATCTTGGTGCATCTTATACATCGAAAAATACGGTATATATAGTGTAATCATATTAACAGCAAAATTATGTTTTATTAACAACTGCTGAACTTTCTGTGGTATTGGCTGCTGGTTACAACTTTTAAAGTTTGGATTTATTCACAAATGTTCTGCAATAAAATTTGCTCTTTTAAGCAGTTTAAAGACCATAATGGTTTAAATTACATGTCATTTCACTGATCACAGGAAAGCACTTTTTAAAATATGCATATATTTTATCAAAATAAGACTTTATATACCTATATAGACTAAATCTAGGGTTTTTATTTATCTATGAAAATAAGAGAAATGCTGCAATACCTATATTACCTATCATAAAATATGGACTGGATCAAAATCTTTCTCAAACAATAAATTAATTATAGATAGATTAGTAAAGGATTTCCCCCATTATAATAGTTCTAAAATTCTATTCTATTTTATTTTATTTTATTTTATTTTATTTTATAGAAGTAACACATCTACATCACTTTACACAGCACATAATATTCATATTCAGCAGCCAGAAAAAAATATCACTATGAAATGAAACTTATTATGCCCTGGATTGCACCCTGCTCATTTTGGATCAGGATTGTAGATTGGAAATGGTTCTACATTCAACTTAGTTTTTAAAAAACAAAGCAACTTTGGTGATAGGTGTGCTTTTTATTGCTTGTTGTTGGTGCACCAAATGCCACATCTACCTCAACAGGAGACAACTATTGTGTT
>JANHFM010008586.1:0-12567 GCA_032468115.1 Grayia smithii
GTTGGGGTGGGGAATTTGTTAAAATTTTGTAAAACTTTTCAATAAAAAAAAATTAGCTTTGTTGGAGTTTTTAGATATCGGGACGTTGAAATCTTAGAGGTATATTGAGTAATTTTTATATCAAATTATTGCAAAATGACTCAACAGGGGATAATAGAGGTGTATGAAGAAATATTATTGATGCTTAAAAGTATACACGAAACAATAAAGAATAATATGGAAATAGGGGACTGTCTAAAAATAAAGAAGTGAGTGTAGAAGATCCTCAACAAATGGGGGGGAGATGAACATAATATTCAGAAAACAGATGAGAAAGTAGAAGAAACAGTAGAGGAGACAAATCAAAATAAGATGCAAGAAGATAAAGACAATGAAGAGAAAGGAATAATAACTAGGAACCAAACAGATAATTCTTTGAGAGTTTACAATAGAACAGAGAGAAAAAAGAAAGAAAGAAAGCTTTATAAAGGGTGCTCAAATGATGCAGCAGAAGGAGACAAGGGATAAACCGAAGGGAATATTTAGTGGGTATAAAAATGTGAGAAAGAGTTATAAGACTCCAAGAGAGAGAAATAAAAGGGTGACCAAAAAGTCAATAAATGATGGAATTTCAAAAGGGTTAAGAGATGATTGATAGAGATAAAATACATTAATAGGGTGACTGTATAAAACAAAAAGAAAGAAAGTAAGTATGGAAAATAGTAGTATACATATTGATAGATAATATAGTTTATTATAATCATAAACATAATCATTAAATTTTGTTAATAATAGGCTAATTATTAGTGTTTCTTGACATTTGGGATATTGGAACTATGGTGGAATAATGAGTAACTTTTAAAATATTAAATATTAGTGATTCAGCAGGGGACAACAAATATATGGTATAAAGAAATGTTATTGAAGTTTAAATAAATTTATGAACAAAATGATAAGAATCATAAAGAGAGAATGGTATTGTTGAAGTTGGAAGATAAGGACTGTTTATTTAATTGTAATTACTGTTAAAGGTAAAGGTTCCCCTTGCACGTATGTGCTCGTTGTTCCCAACTCTAGGGAGTGGTGCTCATCTCCGTTTCAAAGCCGAAGAGCCAGCACTGTCTGAAGACATCTCCAGCATGAAGACGTCCTCCAGATGTGGCCAGCATGACTAAACGCCAAAGGCAAACAGAACATTGTTACCTTCCCAACAAAAGTGGTCCCTATTTTTCTACTTGCATTTTTTAACGTGCTTTCAAACTGCTAGGTTGGCAGAAGCTGGGACAAGTAACAGGAGCTCACCCTGTTACACGGCACTAGGGATTCGAATCGCTGAACTGCTGAACTTTGGGTCGACAAGCTCAGCGTCTTAGCCCCTGAGCCACTGCATCCCTAAATATTCTTTAGGATGTAGTTAAAAAAAAAGTTAAAATTCCCCCAACCCTGAATAAAACCAGAAATCTGCTGCTTATGAATGTTATCACATTTTTTACTATTTTCCCACTCTTCTAAAGTCACCCAATCATTGATGTGCCAAAATAATAGTAATGAGGAGGAATGTTTTATCACATCCACAAAGACTGGGTGATGGTTTGAAGATGATATAAATCTTGAGTGCAGCAAATGTCCTGATTAGCATGTAGTAATTTTATTAAATGAAGTGGTGTTATGCTATTCAATTACTGCTAAACCCTCATTTCTACAACCTTTAATTGGGTGAAACAATGCATTATAGAGCAACAGTTTTTGAACCAAGTACCTCAAATGGGGTAACTCATAAGATATGTCCAAAATCCAGAAATCATGACTCCCAAGGGAATGAAGTTTGGAAATGTTGTGGCTACTTCAGATGCCAGAGTGCTGCTGTTGGTTGCTGTTGTGGTCATGTGATCCATACTATCTAAGACCCATGGCAGTTTCCCAGTCATTCTTGTAGTCCCTCCCTCTCCCACCCAAAGCAACTACTAACTTGAGAGGAGGAAGGGATGGAGGAAGGGAGAAATAGGGAGGAAGGGAGGGAAGGAGGAAAAGGGAGGAAGAAATCCCTCTACACCCTTACTGGCTTATGCTGTTCCCCCATATGCCATCCCTGACTCACACCATTGTCCATTCACCTTCTCAATCCATGCTGCCCCCCTTGCATACTATTTCTAGCTCACATGGCACCTCTAGTGAACTCTCAAACTCCCTAGCTGCCTTTCTGACCTCCCTGTTGCTTTCCCATATGCCCTGTCCAACTTACTCAGTACCTCTCACACCCCAATGTACCCTTCCTGACCCACAGAGCCCAACCATGGATCCTCCCTGACCATGCACACACCAAGAAACTAGCCCACATGTGCACCCCCATGTACCCTTTCCAATCTGCACCCCACTGCATCCCCTCACTTCCTTCCCTAACTGGCAGCAGCCATTTTCTTGTCTATGGCCTTGGATTTGCAACTTCCTGATAGGTTCCTCCTTGACTTTCTCCCTGAAATCTTCCCACAATGCTCTGGGAAGTAGGTAGGTAGGTAGCAGTGGTGGGAAGCTATGGCCACCTGCGCCGGACACTTCTGCGCATGCGCAGAAGCATTACGAGCATGTGCATGTGCACAAGTGAACTGGAAGCGACATGTTTTGCAACCCACTACTGGTAGGTAGGTGGGTGGGTAGGTAGGTAGGAAGGAAGGAAGGAAGGAAGGAAGGAAGGAAGGAAGGAAGGAAGGAAAGAAGGAAGGATTTCCAGTGCTCCCTGCCAGGTTCCCATAAGGCAAATCAATGGGGAAGTCGGCAGGAAATTGAAAGTCACTCTTTTGCCTATGCTTTTTTGCCCATCTGTGGTCATTCTGTTACTCTTTTTAGGTAAGGAAGTATTTCAATAATGATGATGCAGCAGCAAGGCATGGGTTGCCTTGGAATCTCAATTGGCGTTCTCTCTTCCATGTTAAAAATCCTAAAGAGTTGGTCAGAATGCTATTTTTTCTGGTTTCAATACTGCTTCCACTAGAGTAAGTTGGATTTAGTAATACAGATGGGCAGATGTAAGGAGAGTGACTTGGATAAGAACATTCAAACATGTTCTGCCCTTAGGACTTAATTTGATCTCAATAATGTCCTTGCAGCTTAAGTCAGATCATATAGGGTCCTTTACATATCTACTTGTTAATTTACTTACTTCCTATATTTGATTCTGTTCTTTGATTAACTATTGTTTCCCAAAGCAGCTCATTTCAGTTTAAAAAGAAGACTAAATTTTAAAGCCAGTTCACAACCACCAGTAAAAAGACATAAAAAGATGGAGAATAGAGGGGAAAGGAAGAAGAGGAAATTCACTTATTCTATTGAATTCAATTATTCAATTGATATTTATAAGATGGCATTTATTAGCTAGTTTGGGATGAATGATTTTACTTTTCTGGTGTTTTACTTAAATAGGAATTGATGGAATTGAATTCCCTATCCACTACTGAATCCAGAATACTCTTCTTTTTTGCATTTTCTAAATGTAGATTACCCACCCATAATAGATATATAAATTAACTTCAAAATTCATAAGAAAGGTTTTGGAATATTCAGTTCCAACAGAATCTATTATGGAATTGGCAATACTGAGAGCCTAGTCTAGTGGTTAAGAGACCAGGCTAGAAATTGGGAGATTGTGAGATACCTTAATCACAAAAGCCATCATCACTGGAGGTTTTTAAGAAGAGACTGGACAATTCACTTGTCTGAAATGGGGTCTCCTGTTTGAGCAGGGGGTTGGACTAGAAGACCTCAAAGGTCCCTTCCAGCTCTATTCTGATTGATTGATTGATTGACTTTGGGCCAGTCATTCTTTCCTAGCTCAGCCCATCTCACAGGACTGCTGTGGGGAAAACAGGAGGAGGAAGAAGTATTGTGGGTGTTTGCTACCTTGAGTAATTTGTAAAAATAATAAAGGCTGGAAACAAACAAGCACAGCACAGCTAGCATTTATCATCCCACCTCACCAAAAAAGTGGAAAAAACCCCCTGATGCGTAAGGTTGTTAATTTATGTTTTTCTAGCTTTCTTTAATACTTAAAAACAATTGGCATACAATCGCAGCATGCTTTCTGCAGAAAGATTTCTACATCTTATCCTCTATTTCTTGGTCATTTCATGGAGCACCAGAGAAAATCCAGTGCCTATGTATACAGAGCCCAGTGCTGCTATAAACCCACCACACTTATTAAAGGTTAAACAAAGCTGGAAGGGTGTTTGATCAGCTTATATATTTTCTGAAATACCATTCCCATCTCCCTCTGTTAACTTTCAGCAATAGTGTACTATTTGGGCTTAAGCAGACTTTCTTAGGAACAAAAATGAGATCCAGAAATTTACTCTGCTAGAGGGGAAGTAGATCATCCTTTCTCAAAAGGAGAAGAGGCAAATTAAAATGCATATACCTTGTAGTGCTCTTAAGTAAACGCCTTCTTTTCACTGCTTATGTTGCTTTAAAAATAGGGAGCTTATCAAACACAACAGGTGGCAAGTCCAAGCTACTCAGCTGATTTGGCTCAATTATGTTTATGCTATAAGTAGTACATGTCCTAAGGGTAAGCACCCCTAATTTTAGTGGTGTCTGTGCATCTCCCATGAAAAAAGATCCAGATTTTTATTCTCATCAAAAAAAAGTAAATGTAAATTACCTTTTTTGTTTGTCCAATTACATATGGATTTTGCTCCATTACTTGTTGCCATTATAGGGGTGGGGTGTGTGTGTGTGCTTAACTCCATTTCAAGGCCATTGAGCCAGTGTTGTCTGAAGACATTTCTGAGGTCATGAGGTCATGTGGCTGTTACTTTCCCACTGAACTGGAACTTATTTATGTACTTGCATTTGCATGATTTTGAACTGCTAGATGGGCAGAAGCTAGAGCAAAAACAGGAACTCACCCATTGTGTGGCACCGGACTTGAACCTGGGCTTCTGGCTTTTCAGCCACCAAGCCCAGTGTCTTAATTGCTGAGCCACTGCACCATCAAAATAAAACTATACAGTTCTTTGTTGAACTAAATGTAAATGTTTTAGAGAGAGTAAAACTGTTTTGTACTCTTTCAGAAAAAGCCAGGTATCCAAGTGTTGGAGAATGGAATTGTGCAGCAACATGTTTATGCTGTTACAGATGCCACAGAGGTAAAATAAATAAATCTCTCCTTTCACTATTGTCTTATCTTCTAACTGGCAACTGTCCTACTGTTTTTTTTTTCCTCCTTCATTTTTGTCGATATATTGCTTTATGAACCAGAAGGCAATATTCCTTTCCTCAGAGTGATTTCACCCACTTCTGTCCTGCTTTCCAAAAGTACTCCAAACAACTTTTTGTTGGAGTAAAAAATAAATGATTAATTTAGTCAAGTCCATAGTCAGCCAATGCCTTGTTTTCAAGTAAAGGATTAAGAACTCTAAGCCCATAGTTAATATTTATTGTCTAAGCCAATGGTACTAAAAGATAACTTGCTACTGAAAAAGAAACTCCAGCAAATTTTAAGAGGCTAACAGAATGTAAATGAATGAAGACATAAGTAGGCTCATTCCATGGGGATAATTTAATTTGAAACTATCATAAGCAAATTGATTGTGTTCAATGCAGTGAGAACTAGTAAGCTGCTTAGGGTTCATTCTTAATGTCAGAAGATTTCAAGGGTTGGAAGCCACATAGTAGAAATGACACTCTATAACCTAAGTAGATATTTTAAGGATGCTAGTGTGACCTCACAGGACTGATGATTGATCTGATACAAGGCAGAACCACCTTGCTCAAGGACAAGCTGCCAAAAGAATGGAGTTGCCACAGCAACACTCAAATCTATAGCTGCAGGTGATTTTGATGAGGACTCACAAGATTTCCTGAAAGAGCATGACAGATGCTCCTTTAAGGTATTAATTTAATGAGTCATTGGCCACCTGCCAGCTTCTGCACTTTCATTTAAATGCCTGCATAGGGGCCCAAGAAAGATTCTTCATTCTGTTTGTTGAGAAGGCATCAATATTCATGTAATTCAACTGCCAGGAATCAAGCAGTTGTATCAGACAATAACCAAAAATCTCCCACCACATCCCCTTTTTTCTATGTGAAGAAAGGGTGTGATGCATTCTTATTACCATTATCATCATTGTCATCACCATAATCATTTAACCCTGTGGTACAGGGGTGAAATCCAGCAGGTTCTGGAGAATCGGTAGCAGACATTTTTAGCAGTTTGGAGAACCAGCAAATACCATCTCTGGCTGGCCCCAAAGTGGGGTGGGAATGGGGATTTTGCAATATCCTGCCCCCAGGAGTGGGGAGGGAATGGGAATTTTGCAATATCCTTCCCCTGGAGTGGGGTGGGAATGGAGATTTTGTGGTATCCTTCCCCTGAAGTGGGGTAGGAATGGAAATTTTGCAGTATCCTTCCCCTGCCATGCCCACCAAGCCACACCCACCAAGCCACACCATGCCCACCAAGCCACACTCACAGAACTAGTAGTAAAAACATTTGGATTTCACCACTGCTGTGGTATAAGTCAGAGGAATTTCTGTTGGCTTTCTAGGCACTGAGAAAACTATTCTACAGCTGAAGCCAACATAAAATGCATCCTGCAATTCAACTGCAAGGAAAAGGAAAAGCTCTGAAGTTTATTTCAATTACAACACAAAAAGTGGGGGAGTCAAGTGTTAATACCCAGAGATACTTAGGAGGGACAGAAAATGGGGTTCTTTGTTATTTTCTGCAGGGTGTGTAGTAGAGTAGCATCACTGCACCATTTCTGAAATCTTCCCTATTAAACATGCTCATAATGTCCACATGTGCAGTATGTAAGTTTGTTGAGTTGCAGCAAAATAGAGAGGAAAAAAATCCTGTTTGTTCTGTGTCTTAGAATGACATCATCCCTGCAAAAATCTCTGAATAGCAGGCTGTTTCTCAGGTGAAATGAAACAATTGCCCCCTATAGATAAGAACACTGAGATTTCTGTAGATTGATTTTCAGCTATTGTCTGATAGCACGTGAAAGTTCATGCAAGATGCTGAAGTTAAGACAACCTAGACAATGTCTAAATCTAGACAATGTCTATGCAAGAAACCACTTGGATATTCCATGGCCTTGATTTCCATCCCATTCCAGAATTTTTTTAAAAAATGAGACTAAATATATGAGCTTAGCACTAAAAATGTCTGCTGCTCTGATTGTCATGCTATTTTCACCCTTTCAACTTTCATGCAAACAGCCTATGTTTGGTTCTATAGGTGTGTGATCTCATAGTAAATAAACATGCAAGCAAACATACGCAATAGAAAATTCATCTGAATTGAAAATATCTCTCATTTTCTGAGAACAAGGATCATACTTTTGTGTAATAAAAGGCAGAGGGACAGCAAAAACGATTGAATGTAATTTAAGCTTTCCAGAAAGTCTGCTGCCAAAGCCTTCAAAGTCCTTTTCTATTTGATAGAAAACTTAATAGAATTATACATCCCTTAAAGGATAATAAAACCACATCCAGTGACAACCACCCAAGAAACGTGGGTTATGCTACATAGCTCAAGCTCAGCTTTGCAGTTTACATTGAAACGGAGGGGCAGAGATTTAGAACAGGATGACGAAGTCATTTACTCAGGCTTATTTTTCCAAAGCACAAGCTTTTGCCTTCCCCAAATATTAATATCATCTTCTCCAGAGTAGATCAATTTAGCCAGAAGAAATAATCCAACAATTGTGAAAGAAAGCAAAGGAGTTATTGCAGTTAAGAGGATCAGGATGAGGTTAGTTTTCATCCCACCAGAGACATAATTTCTGATGCTAATATCCACAATGACAAGAGAAGAGGTCTTGAAAGGCAGTGCCTTTATCTAATCCTCTGGTTTTCTTCACATCAGTAGCAGCAAGCCTATTCCTTAATATGAGATACAGAATTGATTGGCTTTCTGCAGAGGGGGGAAAAGGGCACAGTGGTGACAATAGCTGTTGACATCCATTGTCTTGCAAATATCTTGATCTAGAGGTAAGCAGCCAAAAACATTATGAAGACATTTCTCTTTGAAGACCAGCTCCATTTTTGAAAGAGCCTTTCACAATGTAACTTCTAGTGGGTTTCTTCCCAGACCTGTGGATAATGGGTCATGGAAAAAAGAGTACTATATTAGATGACTGTGAGATGTATTTTGTGAGTCTTATGGGAAATTGAAATAGCAAATCCAGTTGGCTAGCTTAATTATCAGTGTTCACAGATGTTGCTACAGATACCCTTCCCACCCACACTGCACACCATCACATACAGATATGAAATGTTACTGTGGTGACAATCCAATCCTCTATGAGAAAGATAGTACTTTTTTTTTGCATTTGCATAGAGCACTTTGGAAGCCAAGAATGATACCACTGTTGTACAGAATATATGATTAAACAGATAATGATATTCATTCAGTATTATGATTTAATATATTCCCTTTAAGCATAAAGAGTTTAATTATTATAATGACTTTGCTTAAGCCATAAACTTTTATGATTAAGGTGATGCATTAACCACTGGCTCCATACCAGGAACTATACTAGATAATACTGTACTTATCTACCAATGATTTCTCTATAGAAAGGTGAAATTCACATGATATTCTCAGGTTATTCTAATCAACCCCCAAACAAAAAGATTGAAGGATTTGGTTTATATGCAAAAGTTCATTTCCCCCCACTTTATGGTAAGGATTATACTGAGAAAATTAACAGCCTGTGCATGGATATGATGTGTAGCAATTTTTGAGTTATAAAATGATGGCATTGCAGTTATACTGTATATGGTAAGTTGCTGGCTCACACCAGTCATTCTCCATGCAGTGTCATCACAGGCTGAAACAGCACTGTGTTAGGAGTGGAGGTCAAAGCTGACATGGCTGAATTAGTTGTAAGAACAAGGGGGAAATGTTGGTTATTTCTGAGAAAATGAATTGCCTGAAATCTGAGCTTGTTCTTTCCCTCTCCAGAATTTATTACTGATATTCTATCATATATTTCTTAAGTAAAACATTTCAGAGACTTATATGAAAAGGGATCCTAAAATGACCTTGAAGGAGACCTTTTTTTGGCAATAAGTATAGTTAGAAAAAAATACATTCCAAGTTTGAACATATAGAACTTAGATACTGAGACAGAGAAGTTAATATCCAAATGAGAGTCAAATTCAGAATTCAGTGAATATATTCCAAGATAACAGACCTTTTAGATGTATTATGTATCTCCCTGGAAACTTTTTATGTTTCTTATTTTTTCCTAAGTAGAAGTGCTTAAAGCAATGCCTC
Organism: Grayia smithii; assembly: GCA_032468115.1. Taxonomy (NCBI): domain Eukaryota; kingdom Metazoa; phylum Chordata; class Lepidosauria; order Squamata; family Grayiidae; genus Grayia; species Grayia smithii. The sequence goes on from JANHFM010008586.1 coordinate 9,260, forward strand.
CTAAAAGAAACTTTGGGTTTGTTTCTAGAGATCTGCATGTCTCTCAAAACCCAAATTGAAATTTTCATAAATCTACACATTACTTTTATTTTTGTAATAAATGTTGATAGATATTCTCCAGGATGATCTGTTCTTAACCCTGGTCCTTCAGGTCTTCCAATATTGCACCCATCATCACTGTAACTGAGTCCATCTACCTTATTGGTTGGTCATCTTCACTTTCCTTTCAACAATAAATGTTAATATGAAGAAAAAGGACTCATATCTATAAATTTGGTCTAGCAGGATCCTTGGGATCAGCATTAATTCTGATAGGATTTGATATTCTGAATAAGGTGATATGGTCTGACCTCTAAACTGTTCCTGTTCACTCTGGTTAACAATTAATCAATCAATCAATCAATCAATCACTCTGCTTAACAACTAATTCCCACAACACTGTCAAATAATTTACTAAGACTGTATTACTATTATTCTTCTCTTCCTTACTAGTATCTATCTCTTCCCACATTACTATAACCATGTTGCTTGTATCTTTCAATTTATATTGTTTTTATTTGTTTCCTAGTACGATTTGATAGTTTATTAGTAACCTTACTATCACTAAATGTTGTATCTTTTTATTCTTAATGAATGTACTGTATTTTATTCTCCTTATGTACACTGAGAGCATATACACCTAAGACAAATTCCTTGTGTGTCCAATCACACTTGACCAATAAATATTCTATTCTATTCTATTCTATTCTATTCTATTCTATTCTATTCTATTCTATTCCACGATTTCCATAACAGGTTCACATCTATCTTTATCTAAAAATACTTCAAGAGATATCCACCAAAATATAAAAGGAAATGTATCTGTGTGCCTCTTCCCTCATGCCAAATATATCATGTTTTCCCTTCCTTTCTTTTTAACAGGTTCCTTACATGTACAGGAAAGAACCTCTAATCAAACTTTGGAATCCGTGGGGTACTGTGGAATGGAATGGAGCTTGGAGTGATAAGTATGATTTTGCAACCTTTTATTTCTTAAGAAGGATGACTCTCTTGAGGTCTTGGAATGAGAACACTCTTTTAAGATGTAGCATGAAGGGACACGGAATAATAATGCTTCTGCAAGAACTAATCTTGCAACCCAAGAGTCGGCATTTCATGCTCTATATTAAAATTCAGGGCATCCCTAGGCATTTCCATATCATTTATCTTCATTCGGATAATGCCAGATCTTATCATTTTTGATTAATTGTTTCTTCCCCCGCCCCAAATTGAATTGTTACTGCAATTTTCATATAGAGGCAAATTTAAATTGGATAAATGATAGCTTTTATGTACTATATCTATACAAAACCTCAGCCAATATGTCTGTGGGCAAAGATATAGAAATCATGAAGCCAAATAATCCAGAACAGGGATGTCCAACCTTGGCAACATCAACACCTGTGGATTTCAACTCCTGGAATTCCCTAGCCAGCCATGCTGGCTAGCGAATTCTCGGAATTGAAATTCACAAGTCTTAAAGTTGCCAGGGTTAGACACCCCTGATCTAAAAGATTCTAAACTGGAAACTGATCTTTCAGCTGCCCTAAAATACTTGGAAAGTAGTTGTAGAAGCAGAGATCCACTGTTGTTGCCACTACCACCTTCACCATCTCTGGCAAGGGAACAGTAGGAGGTGCCAAGAAAAGCATTGTGACAGCTGCTTATTGGTGCCAGCAAGACCATAGACAGTAGGAGATCTATTATTTATAAATATAAGTTAAAAATGTGGGAGGAAAGGAAACCAACATTGCAACCTGCCACGGTAGTAAATAGTCCATCTCAGCTGCTAAAATCATTTGCAAAATTATAGCTTGGAGAAACTGAAATAGCTCCCTTTAGCCTTGCCAGCTATTCAATTTTGGCAGGTTATCATCTGGTTCCTAATTTCAGACATTGTATAGTATTTTCCTTCATCACATTTAGAAACAATTTACTAGAATTACCCTGGGCTCAATAAAAAAAATAACAAGAAAAAAATACAAAAAACCCCCAAAAAGTATTATTAAGCCTCATTGCTTTCCATGGGAATAATTTTGCATAGTTTTATTGACATCAGTGAAAAAAAAATCACAACAGTTTGTGCTTTTTCCCTAGTACTCTATGCAGAAAATAGAGAATGATCATGTTAGATAACATGGACCATTTTCTGATTTTAAGATTGGGAGCAATGCTATAGTTTTACAGCTTTTCTATTGGTGCTGTTAACAGAACTCTTGCTGAAAAGCATCAAGAAGTAAAATTTCCTTGAAAATCTTGTTGAAATGCAACTAACGTCTGCAGCTTTTCTATGTTCAAAAAATTAATGTTTAATTTGGATTCAGTTGAAATTTTGGTGAAGCAGCCTTAGGTTTTGTGAATCAATACAGTTATTGATTCACGCCTAGCTCATGCTAAGCAGACAATACAATTATTACTTAATTATAAAATTGCAGCCTGGGAATTAACACAGTTAGATAGCTAGTTCCCTGTAATGAGTTTGCTGAGAGGTAATATCAGAAGTCAGAGATGGAAAGAATTATTTTCTTAATAAAGAGGCCATCCAAGACTATACTTTAACCAATGAGAACATTGAGGTTGACCTTATTTGAACCTGACCTGCATTCCAAGCATATCCTCCCTCCATGATGATGGTAAACTTTTATTCCCACCAATTCCAGTTCAGTGAGCAGCCGATGAGTGACCTGCATAAGTAAATGTTGGGTTTTTAAAAATCACTCCCTCTGAGTTTCAATCTGGATTTTGAGTTTCTTAAGTAGCAAGAATTTCAAAGTACATTTGAAACTTACTTCTTTGTTTTTCAATTCCAAAATTCTATACTGAGAATTGCACAGCTATATTATATCTTTGGATCATGTCATTTTTTGGGGGGGTTGACTTTTATCCACGGACACATGTAAAACACATGTAAATCGTAGGTTTCTTCAATCCTCTCCACCTATTGTGAATCACAGCTAATCATAGATTCAACATACTTAATATGATAGCATAGTGCAGTGGTTCTCAACCTGTGGGTCGGGACCCCTTTGGGGGGTCGAAGAACCCTTTCACAGGGGTCACCTAAGACCATCAGAAAACACATATTTCCGATGGTCTTCGGAACTGAGACACCGCTCCTCTATCCATCTCCAGGCAGATCCGCCCACATACGAGTACCCGGTGTGATGACATCATCGCGCCAACCCCATCACCTACACCCCGTACAAATACAGGTGTATGTGATGGGGTTGGCGCCATAATGTACTTATGCGGACCAGTCACACGTGTAG
>JANHFM010008586.1:31884-42283 GCA_032468115.1 Grayia smithii
TGTATAGTTCAGTGGTGGGTTGGTCCCAGTTCGGCCCGGTTCGTGCAAGCTGGTAGCAGTGATGATGTGATGTCACCTAACCGGTTCTCCATGGCTGGGAGCTGGGCCCACCCACCCGCCTGTACTTACATTTCTCCTTTATTTCTGAGCAGTTTAGCCCAACTGAGGCGCAGCAATCCACTAAAAAGCGCCCATCAGCTGGGCTAAACTCCTCTGCGCATGCGCAGAGTGCTTGTTTTGAGCTGTATGCCAGGAAAGTATTTAGTGCGCATGCGCAAAGTGCCCATTCGCTGATCTTGCGCAAAGTGCATGCATAAAGAGAACCAATGGTATAGGTAAGTAGAACCCATCCCTGGTATAGTTCTATAATCTTCTTTGGAGCTATATCATTCAAGTGCCTGATACAAGGTTTGTAGGCAACTATATTTTCTGTCACTTTTTTCACAAATACTATTAGTAAACGAGATATCCTCCATTCTATACCTGTATGTTTGATTTCTTTTTCCCAAAGGAAGAACACATTTCTGTTAACTTTCATTCTGTTATCCTCAGCCTGTTCTGTTAATTTAGAAAGTCTGTTTTGAAGTAGGTTTCCATTTTCCATTAGCTATCTCATCCAAATGTGTGTTGTCTACAAAAGTGGTAAGCATTCCCTTCTGTTCTTAATCAAAGTGATGTTGAAGAGTACAGGAAACTGTATGGATCTTTGTGGCACTTCACTTGATACCTCATTCTAATTTGATGAGGAACTATTGATGAGCACTTCCTATTTGAACTAATTCTGCATCTACCCAATTACCATCAAGCCAAACATAATGGGCTTGCTAATCAGAATGACATGAAATACTTTGTGATGCCTTTCTGAAGTAAAGATATAGTACATTTATAGCATTCCTGTAATGGAAGTGCCAGATTTTTTTAAAAAAAATAGATAAGCTTAGTCTGGCAGGATTGTTTCTCACAAATCCAAACTAGATTGTTTTCAGGATATTTATAAAGAAATGTCATTAGTAAGAACCTTTAAAAGAATCTTAGTATTATTACTAGTTCCTTGGTCCAATCTTCTCTGGATAAATGAGCATCATTTCCCTTCTTCCATTAGCCTGGGATTTTATCAATGCCATGATTTCCAAAAGATAGAAAAATAATAACGATGATCTTACCTTTCATCCATGCAGTGATATTGATAGACTCTTCTTACCAAGTAGCATAGGTGGGTGTGGAAAGTTGCAAGTACATCAGAAGAAGATTAAAGGGCATTGGCAAAGTATCTGACGGATAATGAAGAAGATGCCCTGAAGCTAGTACATCAGGTATTCTTACTGAATACTGAAGAGATCAAACTGGCCAACAAGAAAGACCAAATAAAAATAGAAAAGAGACTTGGCAAGGCAAAGCATTATATGATCAGTGCATAAAAAATTAGCAGGCAAAGCAGATAACACAAAACCTGGAAATGGTTAAGAGCAGGAAAATTGAGGGAAGAGGCACAGAGGATAACTACAAACATTGGCATGACTACCAGTAAATAGCAACAATAGTGTATTAGAATGCCTGCAAGAAGTACCATTTGCCTGCCAGAAAGAAATAGTGGGACCACAAATTAAAATAATAGAAAATGAAGATGGTAAAGTACTCTGAGATTTTAAAATACAGGCAGGTACCTGCCATGTAACATTCCAGACTTAACAATTGTCAATAAGAAATGACAAAAAAGTCTGGATAGTGAAGTTGTAATACCTAGATACAGAATAATATAAGGAAAGAATTGGAGAAAATCACAAAATACAATGCTCTGCAAATATAAGTAGAACAGCTGTGGCAAAAGAAAGCAAAGATAGTAACAGACACCTTAAATTCAACCCCCAAACATCTGGAGCACACTTGAGCAGCTTTGATGAAATCACCATCACTCAATTACAAAATGCACCTTTACTTGGAACTGTGATGTGATGATACTGTATCTTTAACAACATCTGTCCATCCCAGATCCTTGGGAATGGCTCAATCTGGTCTAAACATCTGGCTGACTATGAAACCAACCATAATAGTAATAGTTTATCAAATGTGTCTGCCACCCAACTCCCAGTGACTTGGGGTAGCTATTCTAACAATCTGATAATGTTTAATCTGCTGCTGCATTTTCTAAGCTTGGAATGAAAAAGAAAATCAGTACCTTCAAACTCAAGGTTAAAAAGGATAGAATGGATGCAGTCAAAATTGCTTTATCCTGACAGGCAGACACTTGTAGCCTTGAAATGTCTATCTAGAGTTCTGACAATGAGAAGTAATCTTTAGTATAAAATTAATTACCTCAGTCACATGCTGGAAAGTAAAGAGATGTTCAAGCATTGGCTCCAAAATTTGGTGATATGCTTCATTATTACCTAATGTGTTGTTCTCAATGGTTGAGTAATGGTCTTTTCTACCTGTTTCTCTCTTTCATTTATTTCCTTTTGAATTGCCTCTGTGTGTGTGTCTCCATCTGTCTCTCTGTCTCTCTCTCTCTCCATCAAATTTAAAAATACTTCAAACAGTATTTGCTGTTAGAACAAGAAAAAAACCAGGAGTCTCTGGAGACACTGTACTGAATCCCTTACTCTGTACTGTGGATTAGGGAGTTTTGTAGGCCTTTTCCTGCTGTTGCAAATCCTGCTGAATTAAACAGCAGACAGATAGATGGGCAGTAATCTCTGGCCAGTGAGGAAAGCCAGAGGCATTCTGGGAGGGAGCTCAACAGATCAGATATATGAGCTACCAGGTCTGCTGTTTGAGGCACATAGTATTTTGCATAAGGCATATGACTCTTAAGCAGTCTGATCCATCTCCTATTTAAAAACACACATAGAGAAGCTTTACCTGCTGCATGGAAACCAAATATCTCAGGTAGAGTCTCATCAAGTTTTTGCTCTGTACCTGGAGAGGCATTAGCTTTGAGGTGTTTTAATTTGTTTTGATTAGAGAGGCATTAAAACCTGTAGTTATTCTCAGTTTAGAAAGAATTGTGTCACAACATAGTAGTCAATAAGGCAAAAATTCAGATTCTGATACTTTTCCAAGGTGAGCTGCAGTGTTTCCTAAGTTTATATCTATTCCTCATTTCTATCTACTATATGGCTTCATTTATATCACACCTGAATTAAAACTTGACTACAAATACAGATAAATGCTAATGGGAAACTTTCACTCCAAGAATTTAAAAAACTGTGGAGATCTTTCAAGAAATATGAGGTATGTATGCAATTTATTCACTTACTTTCTTAACTGTTGCCATGACTATCTTTTTGTCCTATTATTTGTTAAACTGTTAATAATATTACATTATTAAACTAAGTATATTTCAGTTCCCAGTCTTTGTATCATTAAGAAAAGTGAGATCTTCCATAGCACTTACAAATACATTTTTCCTGTTTTAATATATTATCTTAAATATAAATATTTTTCAGGATATATTTGGAAGAGAGGATGAAAATAATTCTGGATTCCTAACTGTTTCAAATTTGCGAAGAATTGTTCAAGAAACAGGTAGTTGATAAACTTATGTTCCTTGAAAATATATTCAAAATTATTTTTGAAATAAAGTAGAAATCAACAGGGTATCTTTTTCCTCAATTCCAGTTCTTTTAAAAAAATGGAAACTCATTGATTTCAATTTTACTCTCATTGTCACTCATTCCCATGGAATGCAACTTCAAAATTCTTTGTCTTAACATTGCCATCTACTGAATAATGAAGGAATTTCAAAAAAAAAAACACCAAACCCTTCCCTTTGCAGTTTCATGTTCACTTCCTCAGTTTCTGAGTTGTAACTGAATTATTTGGTGGATGTACTTATATATGGAATCCGTCATATTGTACAGAAGATGCTACTGTCCACTAATGTACTTTTAAGATGAACATTTAAAAGTCTAGATGGCAGTGCAAGTTACAGTATTGATTTCCCGTGTGACGAAGTAAAAAGGAAGAGGTAAGCAAATGCCAGAGAGAAGGAGGAAGAGAATGGTGACAAGGAAGAAGGGAGGAGGAAATTGTTAGCTCTCTAAGAATACTGTGATTTTTGTCACTAATGTACTGCATCAATAGAGATAAAAGGAGGGTATTGTAATCATCAAGGCCATGCAGGATAGTCCTGAATGGTAAACTCCATGCTGTGCAGTCCTTAAAGGCAAGCAGCAAACAGTATAGTTAATGAACTGAAGAAAAGTTCCTATTTGCCTGAAAAAATACTAATATGTATATAGCAAAGTCTGCTTCTTTTTCTGAAACAGTGGAAAGTATAACCCCAAATAAAATTATTTTCCTGTTCTCCATTTAGCAAATATTCTAGGCTTCTTAGAAGAGAATCCGTCAATCTGGTTAATACTGTACCTCAAGTCTATCTATCTGAGTAAAACCATTTAAGAGCAATATTTGTTTAGCTTTGATTGTGGATTACATGTCAAACCTGCCCCACCCTACTGCTTTCTTATAAAAAGAAGCAAAATTATTGTTCCAAGTTCCATAATACAACAGATTTTCTACAAAGAGAAGCCAACATCTGATTCCCCCACTAGATTTTGAAGTCAGGTCTTCCTGTTATGGAAACTTTGACATTGAGAAGTGTTGTGGTAGGGTGACATTGGAGTTGAAGTATGAAGAAGTGTTTGGTTTGGGGACATTGGCAGTTTTATTAGTGATTTTTATTCTTTTATGATTTATTGCAGTTGCTTAGGGTTATGATATATATACAATTTGTATGAAATGGTATAGCATTTCCTGCCTGAGCAGGGGCTTGTATTAGAAGATCTCCAAGGTCTCTTCCAACTCTTATTCTGTTATATATAATATAAGATGGGTCTTGTATAGAAACAAAGAAAGATTGGGAAAAGATATATGGGGTGTTATCTACAAAGCTAAAGGATCTTAAACCAATCCTCACTCCATACTTTCCCACTCCCAAATGCAGGAAGTATTGAGACCTTAGAATTCATACCCTCCCAAACTTGCAAAGGGAAAGGAATTATATGACGCAACAATAACAACAGGAAGTGACCTGAACAGAATAATTGTCTTTCTTTGTCATCTCTTCTATGTTAGGATACTGAATAATATGAAATCTCTTCTATATCAGAGCATACAGAATTTCAAAACTGAATATTAGGATGTGCTTTGTCCCAAGATTTTTAGGTCTACACATATTCCTTCATAAAATTGATCCATTGAAATCATTGGAATTTAGTATAGTATTAACAGGGAATCCTAATGATTTTGATGAATTGTTATTCTAAGTATCATCAAGTAAAATCTTTTATTTCTACATTCAATGGCCACATTGTGTTCATTATTGGTATTCATATTTTATGCAAAGGAAATTGTGGAATGTGAGAGCCCAGTATTGTTGCAAAGAGTCCTCGAAAATCCACTTGGATTTCTGAGGACTCTTTACAATGATGAGCCCAAACACACTGCAGCAACTCAGAACAGCAGAAAAAAGGAAATAGAGCATTTATATCATACAACATATTCCAACAAAATGGATATCTTCGCAACTTTATCAAAAGGTCACACAACCCAGTACAGCACAACCAACACAAACCCTAAAAAGAATTACAGTACTATACATCAAGAATATCTCAGAAACCACCAACAGACTACTACAACCACATGGAATCAGCATAGCACACAAGCCAACTAAAGGCCTTCAAAACATCCTAAGCAGACCAAAAGACCCAACAACCTCAGAAGAAAAAACAGGAGTCATCTTCAAAAGACAATGTAAGGACTGCAACAACCACTATGTAGGACAAAAAGGCAGAAGATTGGCAGAACACATCCACGGACATCAACTAGCTGTCAGAAGGCATGACAAAAATTCTTTAATTTCACAACATATAAGCAGATTTAACCATAGTTTCAACTGAGAAAATGTGACCATCCTAGACCAAGCCAAGTCCAGAAATGCCAGGCAATTTCTAGAAGTCTGGCACTCTGATAAATCAGCCATCAATAGACACATAGACTTTAACAACATCTATAAACTATATAGAAGAGACTAACACCCAGCCCTAAAAGGAACAATAAGACCCAAGCACCTCTCCACCAGCAATCATCACCAGATCAGCATAGAGTAACTTCCAAGGTTAACATCAGACCAGTAATCAAGTAAACAGTACCCCAATCAAGAAACTGCCAAAGAAGCAAACAGCAAACAGCTCAATCAAAGAATCTCTAAAACACCCCCACCAACACTAACAGGCAAGCCACCAGAATATAAACTGACAGCAAACTGCACTCCTTAGTAGCACTGATGATGTTACCTAGTTTGGGTAATGAACATCTGCAAGAAAAGAAGCAAACTCAGAAAGCACCAAGGACGCCTCATGTCAACCCTGAGTATCAAATATTTTCCTTTATTAGTATTCTCTTGGTTGCCTGATATTTTACCAGTAACCCCAAAATTCAGGTTACTTGCATAACTGGACTTGCCCTTGTATCCCATCCTTAGCTTTCACTATACCTTGTTTCACTGGTGTTAAAATCTGTTACTGTACAAGAACAGTAATATTGCAGCAAGGCGATTTAAACAAACTCATTTAGAACTAAACTTAGTGATATTACTCCCTGCATTGGGACTTAGATGGGAAAGAGCCCTTTAAGATAAGATTGTTTTTAAAACTTAACAATCTCTGTTCTTCAAGAGATCACTTAATTATTTCTCGAAGAAAAGGAAAAAATAATGGAGGAGTTCATTGCACCTTAAAAACATTTGTTTCATTTCTGTAGGAGTAAAAGAGTTCATGGATGAATTGTTCAAGATAAGAAATTCATCCATTACAATTGGAGTTGCTCCTTTTGTCTTTTTGTCATGAAGCCTGAGTAGCTGCAAGTGAAGAGAAATCTATTCACTGAAGCATCTCCCATCCCTGCTTCTCCACTTTCTAAAACCCTATGGTTTTATTTTTTGGAATTATGTTTAGTTATCCACAGGGCAAGGTAAAGGTCAAGTTTCAACCTGAATCTAGTTCTTAATATTATTTTGATTTCAAGCATGACAATTACCCTTGGGATGTAAATAAATCCACCATACATTCCTCTTGGGCCAGATTTAGGTTTTTCTCCTCAGAGGAATTTAGGATCGAGCAAACAACAGCACACCAAAATTCACAAAGAATGGAGTTGTGTGTGTTTACTTTTTAAAAATGTATTTAAAAATGTATTTTTTAAAGAAGACTGTCTCTTTCAGTTTGCTTTAATTTTTTTAAACCTCTGGCTTCCTTTAAGGAGATAGGTTGCTGATAGCTTTATTCTTTGTTTTTCTGGGGCTTCTTGGAAGTAGCTTTTTTTTTTAATCCTAATCTGAACTCATGCAGCCTGACATGTGTGCATGTGTGTGCAGCGCGCGCGTGCACGCGCACACGCACACACACACACACACGCACACACGCACACGCACACACACACACACACACACAGAGTTCTGCAGATTCCTAGTTTGTACAAAAATCAAAATTGCTTTCATTGGTGAATTTTAACTTGGGATTTTAAATACCCATGGACATAGGAGTAACTTAATTGAAATCATCCAACATCGGTAGTTTATGTTGTAATTTGGTACAATTCCTAATCACACATACAGATTTATTTTCAATTTGTTAGCTGTTTCAAACAATACTGATGTAATAAATTGCTCTGCGTGAAAAGATAGGAGTAGCAGATCCTTATAGCTGCTGAGCATTGTTATGCTGTGTCAATTTGACAACATATGGTTTTCTTCTATGGTTGCTTTTAGGCACGTATGTCAGTGACAGAATCCTCCAGCTCCTGGTTTTACGCTATGGAGACTCAACTCAGAGAATAAACTTTCCTGATTTTGTGTGCTGTATGTTTCGTCTTGAGACAATGGCAAGTAAGTGGTACACCCAGTAGGCATTTGATGCACTGAGCAGCAGCAAAATAAAGTGGTCCTGCAACAAAGCATGTGTAAAATATTTCATCTTGAATGGGAATCTATTTTCTGACTGTTCACTCTCTACCTATCCTGTGCACTGCTAGAAATAATACCCTTTGTATTCCAAACTATTTAAAGGGCATAGATATTCTATATGAAAGGCAGAGATGATAGGTTAGATTGGTAGTGATGGGGAGTTGAAGTGATGACTACAGAAGAGTTGTGTAGCATCATCTGCCAAAGGGAGCTCAGGCCCAGCTTAGGAAGATGTAGCAAGATAGAGCCAATGGTTCATGCAAGACAGATGTCAGCCATCCCTGATAAACCAGACATTATTAGATGAATTAATTCTACTTTATTATTAAGAGAATCTTGCATGTCTGAAAGTACAGGTTTTCCATCTTCCAGGCTTTTAACTGCTTGATCCATTAGAGCAGGTCATTCTAAGTTCCTTTGTCTGACATATTAAGCCACTGGGGGCTCTTTTATCCCATTGTTTTCTAGATAGCATCTCTTCCCCTCATTCCCCAAGGTCATCTACACATTCTATCACACCAGGAGATGTGCAAGTCCTTGCCTAACAACCACAACCAGGACTACTGGAAGTGTTGTTGCTAAGTGGTGCAATCACGTGACATTTTCCCCAGTGACCTCTTTGCTTCAGTATGAAAATTCCAGTCCCAATTAGTGCTGTTAAGCAAGGACTACCTGTAATATCAAATTCACCAAACATTTTCAGGATCGGAAAAGTATTTTTCTTGGATTCACTTGAAGGAACCTGAAAACAGAATGCAAATAAGAGGGTTGGATGAAATGTAATGTCTCCAATTATATAATTTGCCAACAGATGGCAATACTTATGTGCTAGAACCTTATATGTGTTTTAAACATCTGTTCTTTTACTGCAGTTGATGGAAAGTTACAATTGGGAGAAAATATATCTTTAGAAAGTTGGTCTCCTTACCAAACTGAATTTGAACAGTATTATCATGATGTTTATTTAAGTGAAAGATCAATATAATCAGTTAATGTCACTTTTTAACTATGCTTACTGTATTTTAAATTTTTATATCCAGTTTTTATGTTTTTAACATTTTATATGTTTTTAACATTTATTTGTTCATTGTCCAGAGTCTCTGTGTGAGGGAGATGGGTGGTTTCTAAATATGAAAAATAAATAAAATAAAGTTTGTGTTGCTATTGTTTGTGAACTCAAAGGTGCTTTTTAAAAAGGCAACTGGACTGTTTTTTCCCTTGAGGAGGAGGAAGAAGAAAGTTGCCTTTTGAAAAAGCACATTTAAGACAACTATTACCTGAATGATGAGAATCTCTACAGACATTTATTGTTTATGAAATAAAAGCATGAAGTCAGTCCATTTTAAGCCATATGCTGTGACTGAATGATTTCCTGCTGAAGTATGATTAGTAGTTTATGGTCATAACTATGTTGATATGAGTACTGAAAACTGCTGGGCCCAAAAAATGTAAACATGGATTAAAAAGAGATGCTTTATATTGCTGAGAATTAAATGGACAGCTTGTGACAGCAACTGATAAGTTTTACATGAGAAAAGTTGATGAACTGATTAAGGACAATCAGTGAAGAAATTGCTGTTAAGCTTGGCATTTCACAGGAAAATATGAGTTACATTATTGATGTTCTTCAGCATTGAATTTTATGTGCAAAATGAGTTCTTCACATATTGATGGAACAAATGAAAGCTTCAAGAGTTGAATTGGCAGTCACTGTCATACTACAGAAATGAAGGTGAGGGAACTGACAAAACATTATAATCTAGAAATAAAGCATTAGTCATGAAATGTGGTTATAGTGCTTCATTTAAAAACAAAACAAAACAAAAAAATCCAGGTTTCAGCAAGAAAACCTATCGTTACAGTTTATGGGAATGTAGATGGTGTTATTCATGTGAATTTCCTTGAAAGTGTCACACTGCAAATTCAGAGTACCATCTTGTAACACTCAAAACTTTGAATCAGTGATTAAGCAGAGCTCAAACCTCAAGAAGGAAACATTGCTCCAATGTGACAGTCCATAGCCTGACACCTGAAAAGCCATCCCAAAAATGTAAATCATCATAGCAGCCCATCTATAATACACTTAGTACATGTTTCCCATTTTTTCCAAAACTGAAGGAAAATCATTGTGGATATCTGACTGACTCAAATGAAATATTCCTATTTAAACTAAAGTTATGGAGGTATAGGTACCACCATTCAACCAACCTTAATAGAATAACAAGTATATGAGTCAATACAGTTCCACAATCTATATTTTAATAGCCTAGAATTTTTTTTTTATTTATTTATTTATATTTTATTTCTATTTATATCCCGCCCTTCTCTGGAGATTCAGAGCAGCTTACAGTTTCGAGCGCAACTCAAGTGCTCAGCAAATTCCTTCATTCCTTGTATATGCCTGCTTCCAAGCGGCATTTTTACAAAGTCAGCTTA
>JANHFM010008591.1:23187-34328 GCA_032468115.1 Grayia smithii
GTCTGGAGATGACATATTAATCAACTGCGTGGCCGATCTATTCTAAACCACGCTGAGGAACAACAAACCAACGACGCAACATGTTATCCAGAGTTACCAAGTTTACCGGTTCTGTTTAAAACCCAAAAGCCACCAGCCCCGGGCACCGCGCATGCGCCTCCCGAACACAGCTTACCTTTAGACGCAAGTCCTGTGGAATTCGATCAGAGTGGAGACCCTGACAACCAGCAGCCGTCAGTTCCGCGGCCAGAACAAACAGAAGCCACTCCTACCCAGGGAAGCGGCGAATTGCGTAGATCAACACGGACGCGCAAGCACCCCATGTACCTCGCTGATTACGCCTGCGCCATCCGAGGAGGAAGAGGTGCTAAGTCCTTGGACTTACAACGCCAGGTCCTGATTGGTCAAGACGTGCCAGCAACTAAGCGGGAAGCTCCTAGCGCCCCGATTGGACAGAGCGTTTAACAGCTCGATATATAAGGAGCTGTCAAACAGCACCAGGCGCTCTCTTTCCTATTCGAATATACAGATTTGCGGTTGTTCTCATGTTAATCTTGTTAGCCATTAAAGTCTTGTTAATTGGCCTCGGTCTCTTGTGTTCTTACGACGCGAGTACAGAATAAAATCCAGTGTCAATGTATACTAAAGTTATAATCCATAAACTATGTGGTCAAAATTTGAATTTGAATTGTATATCAATCCAGCCACTCTCTATCTCAGAAGATGTCAGTTGCAGTTAGGCTTCTGCCTCTTAATTTATGGTTGCATTACTATCAGCCCCCAGAACTAAATTCTATGAACGTACCACATTTCTTTATGCACAGTTAAACAATTAGAATGGCTAAACTGAATCTGTTTTGATGGGCATTCACATTTCCTAGTGGTGTGCCATCCATGTACTAAATGGCACAACTGTGCTTATCCCAAAGTAGCTACTGAGAACCAGTTGGGATGTTCAGATTTATAGACAGCCCTTGCTTACCTTTGACCACTCAGCTTTCAAAATTACAGGAGTGCTGAAAAAGAAGACTCACAACTTTTCCTCACAGTTGTGACCATCACAGTTATTTGGGTGTGGTACTGCAGGGGTGAAATCCAGCAGGTTCTGGAGAACTGGTAGCGGAAATTTGCTAAGCACATTGGCTTGTGCTTAATTGTAAGCCGCCCTGAGTCTCCGGAGAAGGGCAGGATATAAATGTGATTAAAAAATAAATAAAATTAGTTCAGAGAACCATTTCAAGCCCCTTCCCTCCCCTTTTGCTGACTAAATAAAAGCCCATCTAAAGATTGCAACTGCCTGCTGAGCGCATGCTGGCAAAAGGAGGCTAGGGGGAAAAAAGAATGGTCACAGCCATCAGATAGTCCTCTAAAGATAGCCGTGAATCCAGGAGGACACCCAGATTGCGGACCCTTTCCGAAGGGGCAAGGTCTCACCCCCAATCAAGAGCGATGGTATCTCTTGGGCTCGGGATGCAGATATCCACAGTCACTCAGTCTTGGAGGGATTGAGCCTAAGCCTGTTCCTCCCCATCCAGACCCGCACCGCCTCCAGGCACCGGGACATCATGGAAAGGGCATCACCCGGTTGGTCTGGGGTGGAGATGTACAACTGGGTATCATCAGCATACTGATGATACCTCACCCCTCACAAATTACAATCAATAAGGTCAATTTAACTTATTTATCTACTTATTTCTGATTTTAATAATACAGTAATGGGGAAAAGTCTGTGAGAATGCAAGTAAGTCTACTGTTAGGAAAGCATAAACTGAGAATAATATGGGAATCTGGAATTAATCAAAGCTAGGTCTTTATTTGATTATTATATCAACAAAGAATGCCAAACCAATGCAAATAGACATGGAAGATGGTAGAATAGTAACAACCTTAATTTTCCAAGATTCAAACATCCAGAGGATAGGGACCATAGCCATGAAGTGAAGAAACGTCTGCTAATTGGAGAAAGACAAGGACAAGTCTAGACAAATATGCAGAGTCATCACACTGACAAGAAAGGTATATACTGTCAACACTATGATTTATTTTTGGCTTGTAAGAGAAAAAATTAGAACTACGATGCTGGGAAAAAATGATTGAGAATATATTGAAGACATATCATTCAATAGTACAGGAGTTGAAGTAAAACCAGAATTCTCCAATTAAACTAAAGATTAAAAATTCTGGATGCATAATGAGAAGGCAAGAGTCATCGGAGATGACTCTGGTATTTTGAAAAATCAAAGGCAACAGAAAAAGAGGCCAACAGAAGACAGGGTGTGTAAATTTTTCATGAATTACTCAAGAACTTTGAGAATCAGCTACTGGCAGATAATCCCAGTAATGTCTATTGGATCCCAAAGAGTAAAAAACCACTGCACAACAGCAACATGCAGCAAAAAAATAAACAACCCTGTTTAGTTTGCCCACTTCTGGATGATCTTAAATTTATACTGTCAATTATTGTAGCAGTTATAGTTATTGTAATAACTATTATAATCCTGGTCTGTCAAGGATGCCACATTTTAAATGGATATTACTTTATTTATTTCAAAATGTTGTACATCAATCCTGTTACATTTGAGAAATCTACTTATTCTGATGAATGACCAGAATTTCTGTTGCTCCCACTGCAGCAGTCTATGCTCCATCGTACTGGATATTTGCTTTACTTTTTTATGGTCATCTTTCATATATACATGAAACTATTAAAATACTACGCAACTCTGTAGATTGGATTCATCTCCTATGTTGCTTACTTAGTCCCATTGAACAGAATGGCAAAGATTTCCAAATTATGCTTTCATTCTGCACCAGCAGTCACAGATTAATTATTTTACTCTGATTATATTTTACTTATAAAATATTGCAAGTACATTAATAGCCACATTAAGCTTTATCTGTCTGTATTGAGACTTCTTATTCCTCTTCTTCGAGCTGTTTTTCTGCTTCTGCAAACAATGCTAACTATTGCCCTTTGAGAAAAATGTTAAGTATAGCCTGCATTCTGAAATCTGACAGAAAACAAGATAGCAAGGTTATCTTGTCCTTTTTCACTCTTTCTGCTTCTCCTCTTCAACAATAGAAGAATGATATTTTAAAATACCACGTTATAAAATACTATGATACATCCATATTCCTCTCTTGTATCTTCAGAAATAAGAGAGGAAATTTAAGAAGTGTCTTGCCAAACTGACATTGCCCACTGACGTTGACTGGACCAGTGTTTGCAACATCTACAGTAAGCAGGGAGTGATCCAAACTAACTTATTGGCATTATTCTGTGACCCCTGATACGATCTTAATCTATCAGTCTCAAATGATCATAGTTGGGATCAGAATTTCCTTTGCTAAGTAAGGCAGTTGTTCAGTGAGAGTAGGAGAAGGAGTGACAAAACCTAGGGAGAAATTTAAAAAGGATCATCCTAGGGTACCACAAGTGGGCCATGTCCAACCCCCTTGAATTATATGGACCCTTATCTAACTCCAAGCGTATGCTAACTGTAGTTGAGAAGATTCCTGTGCATAGGCTATTTAGCAATAAATCAGTTTAATTAGATCTCCAAAGGTGAAGTTGGTCTTTTGCTCCTGACAGTGAGTTACCTAAAAGGTTTTACAACCTTTTTGCTATGATTAAGTGAATTACTATAGTTGTTAAGTGAATCATATGGCCATTAAGTGAATCCAGCTTACCCCATTGATTTTGTTTGTTGGAAGTCAGCCGGGAAAGTCACATATGACAATTACATGACCTCTAGATTCAGGTGCTTAGCAACATGCCAGTTACCAAGCACCTGAATTTTGGGAATGCTGCGATGGTTGTGTGAGGATTGGTTGTAAGTCACTTTTTTCAGTGCCACTGTAACTTTAAATGGTCACTAAAAGAATGATTGCAAGTTAATGAAAAACTATATGGTTGTTACCTAATTTATTTGCAAACAATTTCAACATTAAATATCTAATTTTGCATGCCTGGGATCATAAAAGCAGAGATTTCACCGAACTAGCACCTGGATGGGATATATTTGGCTTGGTGGGATGAGTCATATTTCTATAGGCTAAGAGAGATAGGTGATTGAGAAATATGAAAAACAAAAAAACAAAAAAATGCTGGCCTTGATTCAGAGTCCCAACATTTAGGATTGTTTTCAGGCATGTAAAGAAGATTGTTATTCAACGGGCTGTCCAAAACATTATGTTAACTAAAGCAGAATAGAACACTGGATGAAGTGGGGCATTGTTACTCTTTCAAATCAAAGCACATACCATTTCTTTTTTAGAATAAAATACAATAGTCATATATTTGATGAGTAACAATTCGGTATTTTGGCCAGTCATAAAATTTATTCTGCCTATTAAAATCCTGCAGTGTAATGGCTAAGAATGCATCTTCCTAACTTTTTCTTTTTTAAAAAAAGTTATTCTATACAACTCAATGACAGCTTGCAATCTGATTTCTAAAATATATGAAATAGCAAAATCAGGCATATGAACCTCAGGGAAAAATTTCCCAAATACATCTATGTATCTTTAGACAGCCAACTGAACATTTACAAAATAATTGCAAGCTTTTAGGTTTCCATTAATACCTTTTCAGGTAAGAATAAAAATCAAGTCTAGGATGAAAAGAAGCAATATAGCTATATCTAGCTGTGTTCATATCCAATTAGTCTTAGAAGATCTATTGGAATATTTTGCAAAGATTTGAAATACAGGTTATGACCACAATTGGGCCCAAAATTTATGTTGCTAAGTAAGAAAGTGAGTTTTGCCTCATTTTACAACCTTTCTTGTCACAGTTGTTAAGTGAATCACTGAGTTGTTAAGTTAGTAACACAGTTAAGTGAACCTGGCTTCCCCATTGACTTTGCTTGTCAGAAGACCACAAAAGGTGATCACATAATCTCAGGACACTACAATTGTCATAAATATGAGCCAGCTGCCAAGTGTCTGAATTTTGATCACATGACCATGGGGCTGCTGCAAACTTGTGAAAAATGGTCTTAAGTCATTTTTTTCACTGCTGTTGTAACTTTAAATGGTCACTAACTAATTGTTGTAAGTTGAGCAGTACCTTTACAGTATCTGAATAGGATATTATCATTTATACAGAAAGATATAGAAGTAGTATTATGTTGTAGCAAGAATTTTCTCAAAGCTTGCCTGTAATAAATAAGGAAATGATTGATTTTCCTTGTTTTATAAATATAAATACAAATAGTCCTCAACTTACGATTACAATTGAGATATTCATGATGCTGCTATTCTCACAATTACTGAGAATAGCCATCCATGTATCAGCCCTTTATGTCAATGTGGCCATGTGCCAAACATCTTGTAGCCATATCTTTGAAGAAAAGGAACCAATATAAATACTTCAGCCAATTCTACATAAATATTTGAGTAATCTGTTGCTATAAATCGTTGACAACACTTCTGCAACTAAGCTCAATAACCCGAGTCTCAACCATTTCTGCTGGTCCAGAGGAAATGTTGAAAATATAGGATGGAGAAGGGAATGGCTGTGTCAGACTCCACAAATCTATGTGCACAGCAACCACTTTTTAAATATCTATGAAACAAGATGAGCAAAATAAAAAGTTGGCGATGGGGTGGGGGTGATTGTGGTTTAACACTAATTTTTAGAGGAAGCTCTGATCCATCTTGTGCAAAATTTGCAGCACAAGGTTTCACAGGCAAAAAATCTTCCATTCAGATTTTAGCCGTAGTATGAGGTACACCCTGTGTATAAACACACCAAGATTTATTTACAATAAACAAGGTTTATTTCAAAGAGGGCCAAAGGATGTTGTATATTTTATTAGTTGTCTTGGAAAATAGAGAGCAGTCTCCTCTGCTAAATACTCACTCATTCCCACTGGTTATGATGACATAGGTGCCATCAGGGCAATTCCAGAGCACAGCTCTCCCAGTCTTGTATATGTGATTTTATAACCTGGCCTCCAACAAGGCTAGCCACTGCATACACAATCCTAAAACAGTATTGCTAGCAAGCTAAAATATAAAGTCTTCATTAAAATACCAAATTGCTAGAATAAACCATAAAGATTACATCATCGTTATTTATGTAATACAAATAAATAGTTCAAAGTTCAGTCCCAATAAGAGGAAATGATTATATTTCCGATAAATTACTTGCTTCCTATGTTATTTTTCTTCTTGAATTTTAATATGATAATGCTCAGGCTTGTGGTATTATTGGTTCAACAATGCCAAACTAAAATAATCATTCCCAAATATAAAGAGTGATTCCTAACTAAAGTCAATCAAAAAAGTATTTGGGACAGAAACATCTAATCTACAGTTTTCATGAATTTTAACAAATTGTCAGAAACATGTAATTCTGCTCTTAAGAATGAAGTTGGAAATAATTCTAATTAGTTGAATAATCTGTGAAGAATATTTTATGGTGAAAACAGGTTTGAATCTCTGTGACATTATAGATTGTACTCAGGGTGAAAAGAGCATAGGAAACAACACTGATGTTTTAAAAATTGTTAAATGCTTGTTGAATCTTGAAATGAACATCTATCTTCAGATAGATGGTTTCCTGAGCAGCTTATATGAGGTCAATAAATACAAGGTGGTCCTGATAGCAGGGTTGCAATCTGAAAGGTGTAACTGCAAAGGGAAAAGGGCTAAAGAAGGAACAGAAAAAATAAACTCAGACAGTTAAGAGTTTTAAAGTTACACAAAGAAATTTTGAATGTATAAAAATAAGTGGAATTAAGAAAGTAGCTTTCCTCATCTCTGCTTGGCAAAGAAGACCAGCAAAAGCATCTTCCAGAATGTTTTCTATTACAAAGCATTCAAGGATTGCCTATCTTTTTTGAGGTTTTTTTTTCAGTCTAATGCTGAATTATATGCCTGACATATTTTTATCATATATAAACTTATGTCCAGACTTTTTCCATTTAGGAATTACAGCACATTAATTAACAATTAAAATTACAAACATAGAGTAATTATGAATTATGTATACAGTATGTGACCATGGCTTAGCAATTATACTGGTTAAATGAAAAGATGATTATTATTTTTACTAGACAGACATAATGTGCATGTGGGGAGGGGAAATGCTTATCAGCACATCAGGGAAAGTCCACCCTAAGGAATTTTTAAACTGAACACTTGCAGAATAGAGGCCTTCGCAATACTGTCTGGACTTTCTCCTGCCTTTCTCACAAATGCCAAACAGATGCAAAATGCAAGTGTGAGCTCTTCAGCAGAGTGTCATGCACCATGACATAAATGATTCTATGTATCATACTGGGAGGTCTCTTGAATTGGACCCCAACAAAAGTAACAAGGCTGAGATCTTGGGAAAATAACAAGACCCTTTTCCTGGCCTCACAAACAGTATCTTCTCACAGAGTCTCATGCAGCTTGCCAGCAAACTGAACCCTTCATGTCAGGGTCCATGCCCCTACACAGTAAAGGGTTCCGGAAGAAGCCTGAAGGGTTGGAAATTAGCAAACAAAAGGGAGATTGTTTTTTGTGGAACTGAACTGGGGTTTTGTCAGCACCTGCACAATGCCATAGCCTTTCACAATTATTCCCCTTCTGAGCAAGCAACTGCAGAGGACCCAATTATTCTGTGCTTCTAATTCAGGGCACAGATAGCCAAGCATTTGTATTCTTCAGAGAGTGGAAAAGGGGTTTTGGGATCAGTAGCTTCTTGAGTAACATCCTTATTCAAGAGAAAGTAGCAACAGGATGTTTAGAATCAGCAGTCAAGATCTACTAGCATTGAAGATGAACCAAGGTTGTAGGTAACTCTGGGAGCAAATAGGTGAGGAAGTGTCTTACGTGACACAGCCAAGCTAAAGTGAATGCTTTGGGCCCAGGGAGACCAGAAGAAATAGAAGTAGGCAGGAAGCATTAAGGGAATAATGGGAATAATGCATTTTAATATACTGTAGTTATAAAAGCACATCATATAAAAGCACCAATACTATTTGGGAGAACAGGACGTCTATGTTAGAAAGAGGATTTTTATGTAAAGAAACCATGGTTCCCAATTATACAAACATATCTTTATGGATACATGTATATGTGAGATTTTACACACATACATACAAACAAAATGTGCCATTGATTATTTTCTACTTCAAGCGACCGCATAAAGATTTTCTCCATGACGATCTATCCCCGCAGTAGTATGTGAGAAAGGTTTTCTGAAATGGGGTAAAAAGAAACTGCCTGGGGAACAATTAGATAAGAGAGTATAGCTCACAACGACATAATGGGCAGTGAAAGAGGCTGAGAAGAGATCCTCCCTAGTTTCGCAGGCTGTAAAGGAAACAGCAGGAGATTTGTACTTTTAGATTTGCAAGATGGTTAATGTAGCCTTACAATACAGTAGAAGTAGCTCATCTGGTCAGTTTCCTACCTGGTATTCCTGGGAAGGCAGACAATCCTAACTTGGGTTTTTCAGGTTTTCCAATGCTGTACTCATCACCACTGTAACAGAGTGCATCAACCTTGCTGTTGATCATCCTCTTTTCCTCCCACCTTTAGACCCATTTTTCAGAGAAAAATATGGATCCTTCTCCCATTCTTGTTGTAACCTAAGGCCTTCTACTTACATTCAAGGCATACAAAAATGGATGGAAATGGGTGGAAATAATACAAATGGACAGAAATATTACAATTGCAAAGTCAATGTGATGATACAGAAAAATTATCTGCGGTGCACATCAAAGCTATTTTTTGCATTTTCATCTACAACAGCATTTTGACTTGGACCTGAGAGTGCTAAGTGTAAATGAGAATGAAACCACATGCTGTTAAATTTAAAGAACTTTCACTCAATTATGACTTTTAACAGGAAAGACTGTTTTCATTAACACATCTATATGACACCTAAATAATGGGGCACTTCTCCACACTAGGTATTTACAGATGTTCTGTTCCCCAGTATTTTAATATCAAAACCTCCACTCAGATCTGCTTCAAAATTATTAAGTTTATAGACCTAGAAAAATAGTCCACATTGGAAACCAAAACCAACACATTCAAATGAACAGTTTATCTAAGGAATTCAGCAGTTGCAATCACCACAGAAGCCCCTCATTATTTATGACCTTTGAGCATAAGAAAGCATCACTTACTTATATCTATTAATTCATCAATAAATTAAACTGGCACAAGGGACTGTCTAGCAAATGCACACACAGCACTTATGCAGTGCCTGTATTATACAATTACATTTACCAAAGCAGTTCTTTTCCTCTTTCCCCGTTACCTGAGAAATAGAACATTCTGTTAACGTCCCTTCTCCTCCCCTCCTCTCCATGGTTTTTTTTTTACTTCCTGCTTAAAGGCAATAGTACAGTGGCTTATCTGAAATGAAAAAATCCAAGGAAAACCTCTGAGATTTTTTAGAAAGGTTTTTGATTAAAATAATAGGTAGGCAAGATGTGCCCCAAGAATGAAGAGGACACCAGATGTAAGAAATTACAGAAGGAGTTTTTAATTAGCGGTATAAGTATGCAAGTCTTGGCGTATTCGGGTCTTTTCCCGTGTAAGATTGAGAGTATCTTAGTGATGTTTCGATGAAGGACCTGGGCAGTTTTTACATGTTAGGCAGTTAGGGAGGTTCGAATCCCAGAAGGGTATGTCTAGCTGATGAGAGCTAAAGAGCTCGAAATAGATCTATCCTGGTCTCCCTTATTATTTCTTTCTCAGAAAAATAGAAAGCAAATATATTTGACTGGAAATAGTTTGTTGTGAAAACAACTGCCCGGATGGCTCCTGGGATCGGGCTGAAGGGCGAAAGGGAAGCAGTATGCTCCCTCCCATATTTGGGTAAACCAGGTGCTACAGAAAAAAACACACACACACACATGCACACACACAAACATATATATATATATATTTAATTTCACAGCCTCTCTTGCTAAACTAGGAATCTGGAAAACAAGGAGACAGAGGAAGACTGAATACCCCATTGTGCTTCATTAGGAAGACAAATGAACTCTTTAGAAGAAAGATGAGACTTTACCTGAGACAGAGCGAGAGAGAAAGCCACAAGGGATACGGTGTATGTTCTTAAAGCAACTTGATCTTAGTGCTTGTGAAAATAACCCTCCTTAAGAGAACTGCATCATTACTGCAGCTGATTCTAAGGGCAAGTTTTATTGTGCCGCCTGATAATGACATTAGATCTGTAATCTGCACTTAGCTAACTGAAAAAAAGGGTGAGAATATTTGTCAGATGTTCCCTTAGAACAAAAATGCTTTTGCTCGCTAATTTGTAGACAAGCTGTAACCTTTAGAGAAGATTCCATCATAGTTGTCAAATTCTAGGATGACCTTCCCATTTTTGTAGCATCATAGTGCAATGGAGAAAGGATAGCTAGCTCAGGGATTATAGAATGCATTGAAACAGCTTTTCAAGAGTTTTTAAAGCTTGAATAAATTGTTTCCAAGATGTCTTCTTGTTATCTTAAATAATTTTTAACTTATTGTATTTGCCCTTTTATTCAAGGAGAAAAGTGTGTGACCAGTGAACAGGTTTAAGTAACAATTGATGATAACTTTGGCTTGATTGCAGGAACTCAAATTCAAATCTTCATTTATGTATTATTCCATGCAGCCCTTATAATGCTTTGTGGTTTGTTTCAAAGGGACAGGGAGAACAATGATAGGCAAATTGTGTGATAAGGTGAGTAAAAAGACAATGGACAGGAATAGATAGCACTGGAAATAAAGGAATACAAAGAAGGGTAGTTCCTCAATTGGTGGCAATAATTATTATAAAATAAACATGATGATTAGTCTGCACCACCACAATCACTACAAAATAAAGAAAATATAAGCGTTTGTGGTGCATAGCACACTGACAGCTGAAAGTGATGAATGGGAGAAAAGTAGTAAATAAATTAATAAAGTAAATAATCAAATACAAAGCAGGATTTCAAAAAAACTAGATAAAATAGTTCTTCACATTATTATCTATGTGAAGCCAAAGGAACGTCTTTGTACCAGTTACAAAACACTAACTCAAATCAAATACCTGGTAATGTCCTACAGCAGGGTTGGTTTTTTTTTATTTCCACTTATATCCCGCCCTTCTCTGGAGACTCAGGGCGGCTTACAATTTCAAGCACAACTCAATG
>JANHFM010008591.1:44236-54589 GCA_032468115.1 Grayia smithii
AATAAATATTTCACAATATATAATTACATATTGTTTTTGTGATTAATCACTATGCTTCAATTATGTTCAATTTGTAACAGTGAAAATACATCCTGCATATCAGATATTTTCATTCTGGTTCATAATAGTAGCAAAATTACAGTTATGAAGTAGCAACAAAAATAATTTTATGGTTGGGGTCCCCACAACATGAAGAATTGTATTAAAGGGTCGCGGCATTAGGAAAGGTTGAGAACCACTGCCTTAAGGTCATTTCCACATGGCATTACACTCTTCCAATGGAACTTCCCATTCAGGAAAGAGCAGAATAACTGTAAAACAGTATCTTCCACTCTTAATTCTTCTAAGCAGCCCAGAAGAATGGAATTGAAGACTTATTATGTCTTACATTTTCATCTCATGCTCAGAGCTAAACCCCAAAATTATCCAGATAATCTACTTCATTAAGGATGTTCTGTAGTTTCAGATATCACATTTTCAAAAACCTTCCCTATAAAGAAATGCTGCCTTTGAGGACCACTCAGAAACTAAGTGATCAAGAATACAGCAGAATGAG
This sequence comes from Grayia smithii, assembly GCA_032468115.1. NCBI lineage: Eukaryota > Metazoa > Chordata > Lepidosauria > Squamata > Grayiidae > Grayia > Grayia smithii. The sequence goes on from JANHFM010008591.1 coordinate 44,793, forward strand.
CAAAGATAAACATGCCTCAGTGTGTCTATGTGACACCACTGTTTTGCACGTTCCATTGGTTATCCTTATGTTTCCAGTTATGATTCAAGGTGCTGGCTATGACCATCCATGGCATACGAATCACTTATCCTAGGGATTGCCTGTGTCCTGTGGTGTCTGCCTAGCAGGTACCATCTGCCAAGGTTTGCTTGTTCCCAGTTACTTTGACTAAACAATGACATCTATCCGAACCCACACAATGCCTTCACTGTAGCTTCTGGAATGAGGTTCCCTTGAGATCTACGTGCTCTCATCCTGATGTTGTTCCAGAAGGCTTTCAAAACCTGGCTGTTCTCCCAGACTCTGTTTAGTGCTTCTTGTTGGATGTGTTGCATGTATTGGTGTTATCAGACAGATTTGCCATCTTGTTCTCCATCTTTTTCTGTTTTGCATTGTGTTTTATCTTGATCATTTAATGAGCTACTCAGAATCAATCTGAAGCCAGCCAGCACTAAAGTGAATCAGATCAATAAAATAAAGAAAGAAGATTGAAGGCTATGGTAGGCATTTATTGTGTCTTAATTATTTCAACAAGAAGGGACTCTTCTGGAGGGGGACTGCCCCTCCTCTTTAAAGGTGTCCCCCTGGAGAGGCACTCGTAGGAGGTTAAGGAACCAGGTGGAATCAAGCCTGCAAGTGGTGGACCTCCTACCACTGATCACTCAATCTTCTTCTTCAAAACTAAGAATGTTTATGAACTATACTAATTCTGTGTAAAAATTCATAGAGTTAACATAGCTCCTAAACATCTCTCAATTTAAACATTGTATCCTGCTATAAGCTTAATAATGGTCTGGTATATCTGAGATGGCACACTTTGGTTTGTAGTTACTCATAAAATCAAAATCGCAATTTGCAGGTTAAATGACAAACAATGACTTTTAACAAAGTATACTGTAATTATTTCCTCATCTAGGGAGCACTACATCAAGTGACTTAAATGTAAAGGTAACTAAAGATGAAAGACAAAGTCTAAATCATAGTTTTCCTACATATATTAGAAAATTCAGACAATCTTTTTAATGTAATGCCTGAACAGTCAATAATGAGAACAAAGCTGGCTTTAAAAACTGCATTTGATTTTCTTGCTATTTGGTCAACTGAGTACCTGATTCTTTATACTATTCTGTGTTCATGGCAATTTTCCAAGACCCTGGGAGTTTACAGTATAGAGAATATCAATTTGAAATCAATGACCATATGCAAATACAGAGTTTTTATTCAATAGAAATGATTAACTGAAGATTAGTTTCTAAACTCCCTACAAAATTCACATGGAATGTTGATGCTTATTACTTGCCAAAGAATAAAAGGTTTAAAAATTTTGAGAACAGGTAGTTCTCATGGTACGACAATTCACTTAGCAACAGTTCAAAGGTATGACATCCCCACCAAAAGTACTTACAACCCGTCCCAAAGTTACGTATGTTGCCACACCACAGTGGCACACCACACACCTTATGGCTGACCACACAGAGATGCTACAACATGTACCCTGCCTATTTTCCCCCCTCCTGCCCTGTCAGGTCTCTGCAGGCACTGGGCCTGCTTTGGTAGCCCACCACATTCCCCATTCTCCTCCCCACCTTCACATCAATCACTCACTTACCTTTGGAAGATCTCCAGGGCTCAAGATGTCAGTGCAAAGGTGCTTTCCTTAGATCTTACATACACTTCTGTCTGCTTTGGAAAAGTGTTTTTGCAGGAAGGATGGAAGTGTATGGTAGAATTCAAGATCTATTGTGTTCCTGCAGGTGTTGTTTCTTCCCAGTCTGGGCAGCCCTATGTTTGCCATTTGCATATTTTTAGCAAAAGTTCCCAGTCAAAACAGCAGCACTGTTGCCAGGGTCACCTGAGCCCTCAGAGTGGGCCAGATCAGTGTAGCTGCCGGGCACCACAGTTATAAGCCCCACACTTGCCTCCTGCACTGCTTTGGTTGCCAGAGCCCTTGTCCAGCTAGGCAGAGAAGCACTGCCCCCACCCCCAAACCCCAGCCTCTCACACAAATGGGGATGGCTCTGCCCCACCACTTGTTGGAGCGCCAAACCCATTGAAGTACACCTGGCAAGTGAAGGGTGCAGGGCAGCCAGCACGCCAAGTTCTCCAGCTCTGCAGTGGTGAGATCCAGGCAATTTCAGAGCTCCAGTAGGTAGCTGGGCAGAGATCAATGGCCACTGAATTCCACTGAAATGAAAGAACAAAACTCTTTGTAGAATTCACTAGCAATTACTGTAGCTATCAGTGCATGCTACAGTTACATCAGTTAATAGCTACGAAAAACTGGAAAACAGCATCTGAAGAAGCTGCCAAGTGGAATATTGTAGATTCTGATCTCGGACAAATCAGATCTTGGAAAATTCTGTATAATGAACGTTACTCAACATTCCATATTTTTCTATTTTAGAAAAATAGACCCTATATTATAGGGCCTATAGACTCTGACCCTAGCTCTGAAATACTATTTGACATTGAGACAAATTGAGCATTCCTTTGTTCATTTATCTTTCCCATGAGTGACATAATTTGAAGCAAAACTATCATCACGATGCTGTTCTCACCTACATAAAATAGCTGCTTTATGTTAATGTGTACCTTTAACCTAAGTGAAATGCAAATAATTCCAGCCAACTTCAAAGAATCCAGAAGTACTCATCCCTTAATCAAAGCACTAGATTTTTTAAAAGGACATGATTATTATGTGCCTTTAAGGCAGAGTTATCTTGTTTCTGAAACATCTTTATTCATGTTTAAGGAATTTTTAAAAGATACAACTTTTCCTATTGCAAGTTTTAATTTTCATCAAAAAAATTGGTTCAAATAGTTCCCTTTATCAATTCAACAATTTTTTAAATCCAATTTAGGAATATATTTTCCTTCTAATCAGCAGAATGATTTCTCACTGTTCTTTAAATCAAGAAACTAGTTCTCAGTTTGTTTTGCTGCAGCAATCTGCACTTTGCCCTTAGCAAAGCCCCAAGTCTACTAGAATGTCAGTAACTGTTAAATTCAGCTCATTTGAGATCAGAGCTTAGATGAATGAAAACAAACATTATATTATGCCAAAATGATGTCTCCTGGTGCAACTCTTGCAACTGCCTTAAGGACCTCAAGCACAGAACTGGAATGACTAAGTGCTAGAATTTTCATCCTCCATTGCTTCCCACTTGCAAAGCATCTCTTGTCTATCTCTCTCATACACCCTGACACCCCCAGAATGGATGACTCATACTATATGCAAAACAGCAAATTAATGGCTTTATTGTAATGGAGATTTTGCTTTCTTTCTGTTGAAACTGAACTTAGAAAGACAATCATATCTTTGGGCAATGTAAGATGGGCTTTTAAATCATGGGGAGCTAAAAGAGCAGCATCCCCAAGCAGGCACATGTTAATCCTCAACCACAATTCCTTTAAGAAGCATTTCCTGTTGATATATCAGATTTAATTTACTGAAAGAGAGCTGGTTTATTTCAAGGAGGAAGAAAAATGCAGTGAAATTTTCTGGGATGAAATGGGTCACTTTTGCATTTTATTCCAAAGGTGATCAGGGTGTGCAAATATCCCTCAGTTATGTATTTCACAGTCCTTTCCTGATCCTGTCCTTCAAATTGCTGGTGCAGCCATTTAGGGAAGCAGAGTCCTTTCTTTCCTTCTCCTTTTTTGCATTGGTATGACATGAGCTCTACCTTCATTCAAGATTCTTCATATCAGTTACCTACTTCACTTTTAAATGGTGTTGATACTTTAGGAGGTTCTAATAGCAAGAATAGGATTTTTTTTCCAGAGCTCCTCAGTTCATACAGTCATTACAGAAAGCCATGGAGAGTACAACTTTAGTTGGGACCATTTGACTTTGTGTCAAATGGGACTTGGAACCAGGATTAAGATCAGTGTGGAGAGTGCATCCATGTACTAAGTTTCCATTGTATGTGTGAGGTAAGTTTGACTGTAGGAAAGTGGAGCAGGTATCACAAACAGGAGAGGAAAAAATAGCAGTTAGAAGGGTTTTTTCTGTAGCAAAATAAAGGCTAGTTTTGGATGCTATCAGCAGTGAATTATGGAAAATAGATATTCTTTCCCTATTTTAGTCTATATATTAAGTATGGGTTCCATATGTTGAAAAACTATGGATCATAGCAGGGGTGAAATCCAGCAGGTTCTGACAGGTTCGGGAGAACCGGTAGCAGAAATTTTGAATAGTTCGGAGAACCGGCAAATACCACCTCTGGCTAGTCCCAGGGTGAGGTGGGAATGGAGATTTTGCAATATCCTTCCCCCAGGAGTGGGGTGGAAATGGAGATTTTGCAGTATCCTTCCCCTGCCGTGTCCACCAAGCCACACCCACCAAGCCACACCCACCAAGCCACACCACGTCCACCAAGCCACGCCCACAGAATTGGTAGTAAAAAAATTTGAATTTCACCACTGGATCATAAGAATGTTGGTTCTAGATTAAATAAATTATATAGATAAGAAAGTTGAATGGAAAACTAATGATAAAATTGCACTTTTTATACTTCAATTAAACAAGGTTACAATACAATCATTCTAAATGTAAAATATGCCATCTTTGTTCAAATTAGCTCAACCTGAGTACTTACACAGAGGTTACACTGATATCATTGTTTCCTGAATAGTTTTTTCCTCTTGATGCTGGAAGTCCTTTAGTAGCTAACAAGAAGAAGCCTTATGACTTTAGTGCAGCTGAGCTTGCTTATACTTCAGCATCTCTGGTTTCATCAACCCCCCTCAGGATATTGAGCGGTAAGGGAATCCTACTCTATATGGGAAGCCTACCCTATATTTAACTAAAGCCCTGGGGGTCATAAATATTTTTGACCTGCGAGAGAAGGCAAGGCAGAGGGAAAGGTTGCATCATTCCAACACAGCTGCATAATCATTCCTCCCAGCTGCCTTTCCATCATTGGAGAGTGAAGAAGGAATTCATAGAGAGAGCATTGGGCCTTCTGCCTCCCCTGTGAGCTTTCTTGAAGAGATGCTGTCTAGCCTCCTACTCAAAGCTGTATACTCAAAGCATTTGAAGAATGTGAAGTTTAGTTTAAGACTGCACACGGGTGAATGTGGAAACCACAAGGTGCAAGTTGCATTTTTGCTGAGAGAAGGGAAAAGTCTGCCACCCCAAGTCATAAAATTCATGACTCTTAAGTTCAAAATGAAATCTAAGATTTTTGTCTGTTGCTGCTGTGCTTTGGGCTTTAGTTGCTTTTTGTCAGGGGTTTGCAGGGCTTTGATTATGCTTCATCCCTGCTTCCAGAAAGGAAGACACTGCTCTTGAAATTTTTAGTACCTGATAATAGCTGAACCATTGCAGGTTACTATTAAACCAACACTTCACCTTCATTCTGTGAACTGAATTTGGATTTTCCAAAATCCTCAGTTATGATTCTAGAGGTAGAAGAGGTTTTCTGATTTAACCCCCCCCCCATCATATTCCGTATATGAAGAAGGATGGAAGGGGTGAGACCATACTGGCTAGCAATTCTAAGCATTTTAAATACAACACACAGGAAGGTCCCCAATATAGAAAATAAATCAAATATCTCTCTTCATGCCACCAGTGATCATACTATGACCTTCTGGATGTGATTCTGGCATTTCTTTGGGGCATGCAAGCCTATTTTGGATTAGGAAAGGACATGTGCATTCATTCTATAGGATATTGATTGGGTGATACAATATTTCCTGCAATAGGACAGACTTCTGCTTTCAGTTCATGCCTGCTATGTCAGCTCTATATCCAAAGAGAGCAGTCCTGAGGTTCTCAGTCAGCACTGGACACTTCATCAATAGCCTTTCCCTGTTGAGGAGGGTAATTGATGGACTTGATTATACAAACTGTTATATTATACATAGCAAAAAGGAGAAAGTGAAATGTAACCCATTTTGGAAAGAATGAGTCAGCATGGGAGCAGACTTTCATCCCTTATAATATCTCTCTAGAAGCTAAGGATTTTCCATATCTACCACTATTTCCAAGTTAGAGGTTTAAAATCTTATGGAATCTACCACCATATTCTTCACAGCAATGCAAGACCTTTTTCAATCTCTGCTGTCCATCTTCAGACTGCTGTTTCCTATCAGGCAAATCAACTTTATTTACGTTGATTGATTTGAGAGCACTAAGCATTTCTTTTTCTGTTAGAGAGCTATTAACAATGCTGGGCAAGAGTTCTACATATCAGACAATAAATTGAGGGACATAGTTTTTTATATATTCCTCTATATGTATCTATTGCAGAATATATATGAGGAAAAAACCAAGATTGCTAGCAACAGGTAGTAATAGCTAGTTATTGAGGAAAGATGGGCGGCCTATAAAATTTATAATTAAATAAACAGTTTGGACATGTGTTTTCAAAGATACTTTTGAAAATAGTACTGTAGAGTGATTTACACATGCCTGTAGCTATATGACATGATAATTGAAGAGGACTGAGCATATGCAGTTGTACAAAGGATAGCCCATGTCATTTGCATGCTAAATTTTAAAAGATCTTCAAAGGAAGACTAATGCTGCCTTAGAGAGAGAGAGAGAGAGGGAGGGAGGGAGTTGGCAGTATTATAATTTCCCTAAAAGGCTACATTTATGAATTCATTATCATACTTCCATATTCTTAAAAGTAGTTTTGCATACCTTCATAATTTTACTGTATGTCTATTAAGATCAAATAGAATAATTTACTCCATCTTCTTATGTATTGTTTGAAGTGCTAAATAAATATGTGGGCATTTATAAGTTCTACAATATTGCTTCCAATTTTCTAAAACATTCTTGCTTCTAAGCAGCCTTTGACTTATTACTTGATGACTCAGATGAATGTGTGAACATTCAGTTGAAAATTAGTGCACTTACGTTGATTCCAGGTAGTACAAAATAACAAATACTAGTTTCCGATTTGTCATGCAATTTTCTTGCCATTGTATCACCTGATAAGTCATCTTTGCTGTTGATCTATACTTTACAAGATTAAAAACAAGGACTGATTTGTTACAAATATTAAATGCAACTTTTCAAGTGGTGAAGGTCTATGTAAAGCAAAATTAATCCTGATATTTGGTATTTAAAAAGAGAATAGTTACTTAGCTACATGCTTGGGGCTATTTCCACATGGAACTTTGTTGTCTCTACTTACATTGGTATCTTGACCCTTTGATTCCCCATTATTGTTTTTATTGGGCAGCAGAGATGATTTATTTCCAGTTTTGCTGTGACCCAACAAATTGGAAACATTTCATTTCCCAGCTTGAGCTCTGTAGAGTGGTGAGATGACCCATTTTCCTATTGGCAGGAATTTCCCAATCCTACCTCCTGGGTTGTCTCTCCTCTCCTCTCCCCTACACACACACACACACACACACACACACACACACACACACAAACTTTTAGCATTGTTGTTCTATTTTGAGGACTGGCATCTTTCATTAAGCAGGGGGATGATGATGCAGTAGATTGCCAGCTTATATCATGACAGCAACTGCATTGATTCTCATATGGGCAACAACAGTGTTGAGTTGTTGTCTGCTTCACTGCCATTGTTTCTAATTGGTCAGCTGGAGAGAGCCCTGGGGCTTTTTAATGCTTGAAGGTCAGCTGCAATGAGAATAAATGCAAGTCACTTTCAGATGGTTTCTGTAGATTTAGTGAGTGAAACGATTGGTGATATAGAATCCCTGAGCTTAACTAGCTCTTTGGAATTGCTTCAGCATTACTGTACATGAATTAGATCCTATGTATAAACCGCTAACTATACTGGGGATGGCATGTCCATATGTACAATAGCAAGTTGATGGAAGCTGTAATCCAATGTTGGCAATACTAGTGTCTACCTTGTATCTCCCTTCTCTCTATAAAGAAAGGATAGCTTATCCTAGTTGATGCCTACATTGAAATGATCCATCTATATAGGCAAAGACAAACACTTCTTGCAAATATGCAGATAAAAAGAAAATCACATTCCACCAGGGGTGAAATCCAATTTTTTTTACTACCGGTTCTGTGGGCGTGGTGTGGTAGGCGTGGTGTGGCTTAGTGGGCATGGCAGGAGAAGGATACTGCAAAATCTCCATTCCCACCCCACTCTGGGGCCAGCCAGAGATGGTATTTGCTGGTTCTCCGAACTATTCAAAATTTCTGCTACCAGTTCTCTAGAACCTGTCAGAACCTGCTGGATTTCACCCCCGGTCCATGGCCATTGTCCATGGCTAAAAAAGTTATTTAAAGTGGGTTCATGATAAAGAAAAGGTTGAGAACCACTGGTCTATTGATTCTCTTTTTTCTTAATAATCCTTTTCTTTCCAAGATCACATTCTTGCTTTTCTAGTAAGGAAGCGACTGGTTAGCCATTTTATTTAATAGAATGCATGTAACTCATTCTGTGAATGGAGCAATGGTAGGCCATTGGTTAGAATGTAGTATTGCAGGATAACTCTGCCTACATCCAGCAGTTTGATCCTGATAGTCTCAAGTTTGACTCCTTCCGAGGTCAGTAAAGAGCCAGATTGTTGGGGGCAGCATGTTAACATTGTAAACCACTTAGAGAGGGCTGTAAAGCACAATGAAGAGGTATATAAGTCTAAGTGCTATTGCTATTGCTATTATTTCATTAGATAACTCTCAATTTCTTTCCATCCTTAGCATCGCTATCCTACTATTTTTCTATTTCCTGTCACAATATATTAATCTCTTCTTTCCAGATATGTTTTGCCTTCTAAATTCATAGCTGCTTCTTTTAACTTCTTCAACTTCTCTACAGCCACATTTCCACTGAGGGCATCACCACCATCACTGCTGCCACTACTACATTCTGCCCTGCATATCTTAGCTTCCTTGTTTCTATGCTGAATTGCCCACACCCCCTTTGGTTTCCTTATTTATCTAGCAAAATGAAGAAATGCATTTATTTTTGTCAGCAATTTGTAGCACTGAAATTGTTGGAACTATACCACTTCCATTTGCTTGTGAACCCTGGGAAGAAACCCAATCAGGGTTATTCTCAAAACCAGTTCACCATTTCCTGAGACTCTTGAATTCTCTGTGCATATTGTAATACCAGGCTGCAGCTACCTCTTGAGTTTCTGTTTCAAATCTGATACCTCTGTCCTTGCAGTAATCTTCATTTTCTCCAGAATCACTGGCTTGCTCTTGTGCCTCATTTATCTGGCAGTCTTCTTTCTTAACAGTGCTCACAATTTGTTTTTCGCCTTTTTGTGAAGCTTTCAACAGTTATCTGAACTATTGCACTCTCTATTGTTTGTTTCAGCAGCCCAAAGGAAATTTTCAGTTTCTTTTGTTTGTCTTTTCTTTTAGAGGCCCAAGTTCTTTTGCAAACTCTTCTCCTATTGTCTTTGCTTCCCCATGTGCTCTACCAATAGCCAGCAATATTTCAACAGCAATACTTCATCCATTTCTTTTGCTACTTCTGGATTTTTTTCCCTTCCACAGCTTTCCCTGCTACACCTCTCGCTTCCTAGTGAGCATCAGAGATCTAGTTAGCTATTCTACTATCTCCCAAATGTCTTGGTTTCCTGGTAGTGGCACAAACACGCATATTGTTTGATGTTGATATTCCTCCCTATAATAAATGTTATGAATTGATGTTTGTTTGTTTTTTTAATCCCATTTATATCCCGCCCTTCTCCGGAGACTCAGGGCGGTTTACTATTAAGCACAAGCCAATGTGCTTAGCAAATCCCTTCATTCTTTGTATATGCCTGCTTATTAGGGCTTTTGCCCTCCA
>JANHFM010008591.1:146387-160909 GCA_032468115.1 Grayia smithii
TTGCCCCCAACAATCTGGGTCCTCAGTTTACCTACCTTGAAAGGATGGAAGGCTGAGTCAACCTTGAGTCTGGTGAGATTCAAACTTGCACTAATTGCAGGTAGCTGGAGCTAAGTGGAAACACTTAGCAGTGCACTAGTTAAGTGCACCACGGAGGCTCTCAGTTCAAATATCAGGTGACATTTTACAGTGCAAAAGATCTACTGAACTCTATTACTGGCTACATGGGGAAGGCAGGCTGTTATGGAAGGTATGGCCATTCATAATTTCAAGAACTTGCTCCTTGCCAACTAGCTATCCCCAGGAAAGTTTCTACTATGCCATGCTACCTTCCCACATTTCCCCTTCTTTTGCCCAGGCAGATGAGCATATTTCCAATAAAACACAAGGGTGTGATCACATACTATTTTTATTTTCTAACATCTCTGGGGCAAAAGACATTCATTAAAATAAGACTATGCTAAATAATGTTTCTCACTTCATAACATGCTAGTTATTGTTTTATTATTTACAATTTTATTTTTAAAAAGACTAGTGGGTGCAAAGCAGTGGTGAAATCTAATTTTTTTTGCCACCGGTTCTGTGGGCATGGCTTGGTGTGCATGGCTTGGCGGTGGTCATGTGACTGGGTGGGCATGGCCAAGGGTTTTTTTTTTTACTTTTTAAAGCATTTTTAACTAGTAAAAAATGCTTTAAAAAGTAAAAAAAGATTCCAATGATCAGCACCTGACTAGCCTGACCGCCCTCGCCAAGCCAGACCCAATGCCTCCTAGCCGCAAATACAGCCCACCTTTCCACCTTGGCCACCCAATCCAGGAGACGATGGAGTGAAGGGGGAGAGAGAGAAACAAAGCACTCGGCTGCTCCCCCTTTTCACTCATCCTGAGCTTCTTGCTGCGGATTTTCATGCTTTGCTTCATACGCCCAGGATTGTCGCCCTCATCTTCTTCGTCCTCCTCCTCTCCATCTTCCAAGTGGAAAAACACCAGAAGCAAGTGCAAAAAGAAGCGCTTGCTTGCTCCTGGTGTTTCTAGATTTGGAGGAAGCTTTTGTACCTGTGAAGGCAAGTCTGGATTCCTGCGCTGCTTGCTAAAAAATCTCACCAGTACCACTGTGCGCTTGTGTGTGTGTGTGTGTGTGTGTGTGTGTGTGTGTGTAGTTGGGCATGGGCTGCTGCGAAAGACCAAGAGCAAAGACACACACACACACGCAGAGGCTTTAAAAGACCTTTAGAGCGACTCAGGGCTCCTTCTGGTTGGCCTCCAAAGAAAAGAGGAATGAAGGTGGAGGTGGATTGGAGGGGTCATTTCCCCCCCCCCCCTTCATACCAACATTCAGTGCAGACTCGCTTGGTCCCTCCCTGGCTGCACCCCGAGTTTCGTTGTTGGCAGCCTGAACTGCTTATGTGTCAAAGCTACAGTCGGTCACCTAAGTTCACCCATGAGGGAGAGTGAGAGGAAGGGAAAGCGAAGATTGTGGCGGGTGGCTGCTGAGAAGGGGTGCTTGTGTGCATGGGAGGTGAGCAACTGTGCCCTCATCTCAGGGGAAGAGGTGATCGATTACTGGTTCATATGTATAATTAGCAAGAGTTTATAGAGGGAACGATTCCCCAGGCTACCAAAGCGCCCCCTCCCACTTTTTTCTCCCGGCCCTTCTATCCTACGCTCATAGCCACTTCTTCCTCTCTGCTGCCACCGCCTCCCCTCCAGCCGCCCAGAATACAGGATCAGCCTGGCGCAAATGATCTGGGGCTGAGGTAGGGAAAGAGAGGGCATGGCATGGAACTTGGGGAAGTGCGCATGCGCAGCCTTCCTTTTCCTTGCCGCGTAAACTCGGAGGCCAACCAGAAGGAACCCTGAGTCATTCTAAAGGTCTTTTAAAGCCTGTGTGTGTGTTTGCTCCTGGTCTTTCGCAGCAGCCCTTGCCTGACGTCCACACAAAGCCGTGCGCACAACAGTACTGGTGAGGTTTTTAGCAGTGCAGGAATCAAGACTTGCCTTCACAGATACAAAAGCTTCCTCCAAATGGAGAAATGCCAGGAGCAAGCAAGTGCCTCTTTTTGCACTTGCTCCTGGTGTTTTTTCCACTTGGAAGATGGAGAGGATGAGGAAGAAGACGAGGGCGATGATCCCAGGCGCGTGAAGCAAGGCGTGAAAATCCGCAGCAGGAAGCTCAGGGTGAGTGAAAAGGGGGAGCAGCCGAGCACTTTGTTTCTCTGGAACCGGTAGTAAAAAAATGCTTAAAAAGTTAAAAAAAAAAAAAAAAACTTCCGACCATTGCACGTCGCTCAGCTGATCATTGGAATTTTTTTTTTTTTACTTTTTAAGCATTTTTTTCTATTGGTTCTCTGGAAGTAAAAGCAGGAAGTAACGATGGCTGGGCAGGTGGGCGGAGCCTCGAGCTGCCATCACTACCAGTTCTCCGAACCACCAGCCGTCATCGCTACCGATCAGCAGATCCAGTCCGAACCGGGAGCATTTCACCCTTGGTGCAAAGGGAATATCCTGAAGCATATTTGATGCAAAATTGCATTACGCTTTTCCCTAAGAACAATGAATTTTCAGATCAGTTCTAGTTTGTCTGTAACTCAAGAAATGAAAATGAGAATGAAAAGTAATCACTTAAATAACGAACAGATGCTATAGTAGCAACCTCACCACCAATAAAAACTCAACAACTATACAATTGTTTTGTGTTAATTTAATCATACAAATATTCATTTATACATTAAGGAAAAAGCATCTTTGTTTTTCCCACGATGTGCTATTACAGGATTCTTCCCAGACTCAATGAAGCAACACACCATCCTGCTCTACACATGCACTCCCCCCAGAGAGAATAAAGACAGGCTGCAGAATCAATCATTCACACAAGAGAAAAAAAAATGGAAACCTGGACATGGGACAGCGTGCATTTCTTATCCCAGTGAATTTCAGCTATATTTGTCCCTAGAAAGTTTCAAGATGGGGTTCATTTGCAACAGGGAAAGATAAGTAGTACACACTTCCAAATCTCTGGATCCACCCTACTTTGCACTTATTATTTTCTTCACATAATGGCAGTAACCTAGGCCAGTCTGTTGGTACAAGCTTTACACCCCAACCCAGCAGCCAGAGCTTATTTTCTATCAGAGGACTTTGTCCAATTTTCCAGTGAAGAGTCTGGGTGTTTTCCATTCCAGGCTGGAGTCATATTTCCAGGTACAGAAGTTGGTTACCAACATATTCAAATTCAATAGTTTGGGCTATGGTTAAGCTTGCATTTTAAAAAATTTAAATTTTGAAAACAACTTACTACATTATAATTACTGGCATTTATTCTTTACAGGAATCCATCATAATTTCTTCTAATCACACAAGAGAAATGAAGTACAAGTGAACACAGACATGGATCAAGCAGGCTCAAGCTTCCTTCATGACCAAATACTATTATCACTTCAGTAGAAGGGCATTAACAACTAGTTCATTAACGTTCTTCTACAGATGCTATAGGAAATAAGGAGATGTATGTACACTGTAACATTTGAAGATGATGGGAGTGTTTGTTTTAGTTAACAACATTCTGAGAGCCATTACAACTTTCAAATGTATACTGACTGCACTCTAAACACTCGTGCTGATTTCAAATTTGACAGTGTGCAGAGATAAACTGAAAACTGTACAGGAGCGGTGTCTGGAGTGAGGTCGACATGAAAAACTTCAACCCTAACACTATCACATTTTTTCTGATAAGAGATCTCTGTCTTTATTGCATATCATGCAGCAATTCTAGAATAGTTTTCTTATGTTACTGAATTATCATGTTTTGCCAATCTGCACTTTAGTTCCTGCTGCCATGCAATTGTAAAAAGCTACAGCCCATTCGTTCACTGGGAATGGAAAAATGCAACACACTGCATAAACTTTCCCTGTTGGTTCTGGGATATAAATATTACAAAGTTCTGAAAAGAAGCCTTGATGCCAAGATATATGTCTTGATGCCAAGATATATGATATATGCCCTTAACAGTTCAAACATGAAAGTGCTGTTTCCAACCTAATCAACATGATTTTGTCCAAAGCCCAAAATCATTATAAGGGGCTTTATAACTCAGGAATTATACTTTGAACCCTAAGATCTTACTATTTGATAAATCGGACGGGGAAATCAAAGGAAGAATAGTAAACAATTTAAACATCTTCCCATTGCCATCCCTAAAAGGGCCGTCCCTTTATACAAAATACTCACAGATTTAATTTTATAGCTGAAGGGAGTTCATCCCTAAATCTTGGAACTCAAAAGTAGGGTATACTGTAACTCATTACTGCTGCTGGCTTTTGTATTTTTTTATATTAGAAACTTGTTCAATTCATATAAGTCACTAGCACTTGAGAAAAGAGAAAATATTTGAAATTACCAAAGAGAAAGGGCCACCAACAAGTAAGCTGTTGGCTGGTAATTATTTATTTTCCTTCTGCACACTGTTAAAAATGGTACACAATTTTTACAATAAAAGCTGGATGTTTATGTGGGTGAAATATGTGGGTAACTGTTTCAAATAAAAAGCTAAAATTGTTTGGATTTGGTTAACGACTTATTTTAAGATTTCCCTCATTGCTGCCAAAGAACACACTCACTCATTTGCATACACACATATATTCCATCTGGTCACTCAATCTTTTGCTGGCCTATCCAGAAAGGTGCTTGCCTACAGCAAGGGAGAAATTAAAACAAAACAGGAGTAATGCTGTACATAATCAGTTTATACGTCCTTTTTTGAATTTGGAAAATATATTGCTTGAAGTGATTAAGATAAATATTTAGAGATCCATATTAAAAAAATGGCCAAGGAGTAATGGAAAATACCTTTCACTACCTATACTCCATCCTTTACCTTTTCAAGGTAAGGGTTTTTGTATTTTTGCATTAATATCTCCCAGTGTTTATGGCTGATAAATAAAATTAGGTGACAAGAAAAAATATCCCTCAAAAGAGCAAACAATCTTTGATGGCTAACCAGTCCAAGGAAAATTGCATCTCTCAATACCTGCTTCTTCAGATCTCAATCAGACTCTGCAGGAGCTATCTATATGATCTGGCAGGAAACAAGTTTGTAAAAGACTCTTTACACCAGCCTATGAAAAGTTATTTTAGAAGATAATACTTTGAGTCCAGCAATAGTCTCTATTACATCCTCATCAGAATGTTTCGACATCATTCCCTCAAACACAAAATAGGCAGTTTGGTTTTTTGAGTGAAATCAAAGAAAGGGGGTATTGCATATTTTTCTCTCTTTGGCAGATGGCTGCTAGTTCAAGTTTCTGTATTACACAGATTCCCCGCCCACTTTTTCAAAGTCTTACACTGATGCAAACCCCAAGAATTTCAAGAGACCATGCTCTGTTAACTGGACAGCTTGGCCTCAGTTATATATGGCTATCATTCTCCATGGGTTGCACATAGGCAGACTTCAAGCAACACTAGCTTTTCACATACAAACTAGAAAATCAAGGTTTAAAGTAGAAAGTTGATAAAATAAATTACTTGAATGGCAGCTGCTGATTCCTTCTCCTACATATTCTAAGATACTCAGTCGCTTTTAACAGAGAAAAAAAAATCAATTATCTCTCTACAGAAAAGAAGATGTGATACTTACTCCTACGTCTAAAAATGCCAGGAAATAGTAATAAGATGTGATCTAACATTCTAGAAATCAAAATTCTTCTTGGCACAAAATGGACATAGACATACAGATGTTTCAACAACAGCCACGGCATATTTAAGAAAATGAGAATATGGCAATTTTCTAACCTATTCAGGAAAAATTTTTAAAATCTAGCATGAGCAGGTAGGTACTCAAATCTCCACTGTCATCATACTCCTTTCTACTTTCTCATCTATCTGTGAATGGTGAAACTGGACTTGAACATCTTTATTAAATGGAAAGGACAAGCAGATGACTATTGCATAGTGCCAACAGCAAATTAAAAAGCAACTAAAAAAAACATTAAAATTCATGGACCTGGTTATGAATCCAGCTAGAAATTAATATCACCTGACATACAAATAGCAGCTGCACCAACCAAGAAAATGCTAAGCAAAACATCTATTTCATAGCAAGCACATCTCTATAAAAATGCACGCTGTCCCTTTTAAAAGTCGTGAAAAAAAATAACATTTGCTCAGTCTACAACTGCTCTGTAGGCAAAATAACTTCTTTTAAAAAGAGATGGCTTCTCCATTTTAATCTTTTTAAAAAATTTCTTTTAGGCTACCTAATTAACTGTGACAATAACTTCTAAACAAAACATTGGTGTATTTTTCTCTCTCATAGCACTGAACAGCACTCCTGAAATTCAGCATTCACACATGCATACTTTAGGGTTTTTTTTCTGGAAACAACTAGTCTTAAGTTATTGTTTGTTTTCTTCTTATCCCAGGATATGGAGAGAAAGAAGGGAGTTCATGATGTATCTTCTGTGAGCCACAAGAACTTCCCCTCTCTCCAATGTCCGCTCTTTGTCAAATTCTCTTCTTGACGATACCCGTTTTTGTTTTAAGACTGTCCAAAGGGATAAGGACCATGAAAACCCTGGAAAAAAACAAGAAAAAAAAATTAATTTCAATTTGGGGAATATATTAAGCAAAGTCTACTTCATTATGTTTGAAAAATCAAATCTTAAAATTTAAAGTCTTCTGCAACTATGCTACTTCACTCTTTTCAAATTTGTATGCAGCTGTTTAATCCAGATTTTTGCAGCTAGACGTGTTAAGACCAGAATTCCCAGAAAATATGTCCCTTGCCTAGTTATTTTATTCATATTTCAATAATGAATCCTAAAACTGCAAAAATATTTTATTGCTATCATTTCCTTTCTAATCGTAATAATCTGGTACAGTGATCCACAGATATAGCCAAAACATCCGTTGAATCACACCTCAGATTTAGATTGTTTACTATTTATATGCTTCTGAAAATCAATAGTTTGTGTTCATAATCTCAAAACAGTCTTAAATTTTTAATCATTTACACTTTTCAAATCTGTTCACCTATAAATGTTATTTATGCTTTATGGCACTAAAATATTGGTATTATTAGCATAAAAACTGATCTTATTTCAAAAGCTTTTAGTTTTATTTGCAATAAATCAGTTTCCTTTGATATAAGACAAAACAAAAATATTTGCTGGAAGATAAATCCTGTGGAATATTGTTAGGCCGACAATAGCTACAAACACTATGAATAAAATTGCACAGATTTGTCTCAGTATGCCACAATTTTCTATCCAGGATCTTTTTATCATCAGACATTAATCTGATATATCATGATGCCAAAATTGCTTACTAACTTTCTCTAATAGAATTATATATATTTAATGTTTAGCTCATTCTGGCAGGAAACTAAATTAAGAAATTCTTTTTAATTATTGGTTCCACAATCAATTTTTAATAATTGGTGTTTAATAATTAACATCAACACAAATTGGTGTTGGCTCTTAGCAACAACACTGATATATTTTCTCTATGACAATCTGTCCCTAACCTTGTTTTTCATATCTTAGGATCAAATTTAGGGGACATATAATACTGAATATTTCAAATCCTCAAACTTTCAAATGCTCAAATGCTGAGAATGTATCTCTCTCCTGGCAGTAGGCTAACAATACTGAATCTCTCTAAAAAAAAAAAAGGGGGGGGGGACTTTAACTATGATTCAATTCTTTACAGAAATGTGCTTTAATTGCTTAAATGTTCAAATAACTTGTAATATTAACATATGTTAGAACAATACAATACGATAAACTATAACATATAAATATATAGCAATTATAAGAAAATAGTGGCAGTCTGCTATCCATATTGTTGAGGGTCATACATCTGTTTAATGGCAACACCTGTGTTGCTGAACAAAGTAGGATACCTGTTCACAAGCAATAAGGTGAGCAAGAAACCATCTGCTTTTTGATAAAGGCAAAAAGAGATTTATTCAATGCCTGTTCTACCTGCCTTCAAGTAAGTTTTTAAACCATAGCTCTCCCTTTAGGCCTTGGGTTGGGGCCAGTAGGCCCCTTTAGGTTGAGGGTTATATGTCAGCTTGTCTCCTGACAACTTATTTTGGGAACGGCCACATCTTTCATGGTAAGTAACCTGTGAATAAGCAAGCCATCCCTTCAGCAGCAATTATGTTAGAGTACCTAACAATTCCTCTCAAAATTCTAAATGTGCCCATTATAAAAATGTTTGACTTTCTCTGTATTTTGCAATAGAAGTATTTTAATAAACCGTAAAATAATATAAATAGCAAAATAAATAAGACAGCGGTTGCCAAAACATAATAATAAGTGAATTCATTCTTTATAAGAAATAAAGATTCAGTGTATCTATTTACATCGAGACAGCAGGCCTTCACCATGATGCATCTACAGCCCACCTGATTTACAGAGCACCAGATTATGGAGGGTGGAAGTGATCTAGAACACTGTTATGATTAAAGTATTGGAACAGGATTGAGAAAATTCCTGTTTAATTCTACTCGCAACTACAGGGACTGGTACTCTCTTTCATCCCAATCCATTTCACAGGTTGTAAGATAAGGATAAAATGAAGCAAAATATTCATTCAAGTTGTACTGGATTCCTTGAATAAGGGTAGAATATATTCGGAGTGCTAAGTAAGTGTTTCAGTGGTTAAAGCACCAGCTAGAAACCAGGAGATTGGGAATTCTAGAACCCATCTTAGGTATGAAAGCAGGCTGTTTGGGCAACAAGCTGGTTGGTCATTTCTGTCACAACTGATAGATAAAATCAACTTCGTTTTGGTGGAGATGCTTTAATTTTTTTATTACTTTATCAAAATACAAAATAGAGAAATACAAATAAAAAAAGAAAATAATGGTAAAAATAGAGGAGGGGAAGGAAAAGAGGAAAGAAGAAAATCAATTTTCATTTGATCTGGGGGGGAAAAACCAGCATTTGCAGAAAAACAGTAAGAGGAAAAAAAACTAAATGAACTGCTTTCTTAAAGAGAATCCAACTACACTGATAACAAATGACATATATACTATTCTAAAAAACATTATTCCCTGATTTGTGTGGCATAAAACTCATAATACAAAAGCATTTTCATATTTAAAATCTGATTTATAATTATCCCAGTAGTTTTCTTACTGACTCACTATAAACATGATTTTTTGTATAATCCTGTACAGCTATTTTGTTATGTTGGTTGAGAAATCAGGACTGCTGTCCAAACCAATTCAGCAATGCCTTTTTATCAGACAACTTCAGATGCCAAATGTGTACATTTTATTTAATAAAATAGTTGTTAGTTTTGATATTATTATTATTCAAATAAAAGAAAACTAGTTTTTTCCCTTTAACTGCAAAAATTACCTTAAACACTAAAGATGAGCACAAGAATAAAAGGATTCTGAAGTAATCTCCATTTCACATAAGATTTACAAATCATAAAGGGTAGCCTGTGTTGTTCTCCAAGTTCATTCAAGGAAATAGTTAACATTTCTGGTTCAGAATCTTCAACAGAAACTAATTCTTACCTCACATCAATCACTGGTAATACTATTAATTGGGAGATAACATTTTGGATTCTCTGATCCCACCTAGCTTCCTTTTAAATATAGTTACCACACAATACTTAGAAAACATTGGAGAACTATATTGACTCTATTTCGCTTTTGTTTGTTGTACAGTTTGAATAAATAAAAGAACAGTTTGTTTTTTTAAAAAAAAGACATTAGCTTTTGACGCCTGGCTGCAAAATAAAACAAAAATATACTAACTTACAGTGATGGTAACCTCAGATAATACCACTCAATCACCTTCTTTTTGTCATCATTTCCTGGGCTTTTCCTGGTCATTGCTTCTCTAAACTACCTTGGGCTTTCTTCTGAATCACTTATGTAAACTGAACACAAATGAACAGAGCGATTTGTACTGTATTTTGTTCAACGCTCACTATACAAATATAATGCAGTAACCCAAATCTCTTCCCTATAATTCATCAGTTCATTTTGCTTGAACTCTTTTGCATATGTTTCTTTTTTTAAAAAAAAAGATACTGCACTTCTAGCTTGTAATTCTTCAGAACACAGAAAGAAGAGGAAAAGAAAACACTATTTTCTTATATATATCTCTTCTTGCATGTATTACTATCATAGAAATATTTATCATAAATATAATCTAGTAGTTGCCTCCAGAAGAACTTCTTCGGTTTTAACATTTTCTATTAACATTCAGTTTTCCTGCAAATCATACTGAAAGGGCACAAAACATATTTCTTGTTATATGAATAGATTTCATTTTTTTAAATATTACAAGCTTTTTTTAAACCACAAACTTAACAAGCCAAAATTCTTGCTGAAAAATTGGGGGTTGGACAAGCAAAACAACTAATTACATAATACTAAGCTATTTTGGCTTATGTGTCCCCATGGGAAAAACACAAGAATATTCTTAGTGTATAACGTAACTTTGGGGCAATGTTAAACAATACATACATACATATATTATAATTGTTTGAATTATGTATATATATGCTTGTACAGGAATAAAATCAATGTCAGTTTTTCCAAATATACAGTACATAAATTAACGGAAATCTGTTCTATTCCAAAATGAGTAAAGCCCACCAATTCAGGCTGGAGCCTGCTGTTCCTCAAGCTAATGAACTAAATTATGTGCCTAAGATTGTGTGACGTATCAGCCAGATAGTTGATTTTAAAAAGTCATAACTATGATATGTTCCGCAGAAATATACACAAAAACTCTTTCCCAATCGTGAACAGGCATATTTTAAAAAATCCATTATCAAAACGGACATACACTTACCAATTGCTTTAAGAAATAATTAGAAAAAATCTTAAGACTTTGTGGTGTTTTGTGACTAACAAATGCCTCTTCTCAATTCCTTACTGGCACTGGGCCAGTCACTGTCTCAGTGTAAGTACCTCACAGGATTGTTATATAAGTAAAATTGGAAAAGTCTTAAAGTCCTAGAGGAAAGGCACAACACAAATGTGATAAAATAAAAATATACTTGGAAAGCATAGTTATGTAAAGTGATAGTAATCATTCAAAATAATTAGCATGTAAAATGACCAATTACAAACTGCTTTATGTATAAATTTAAATACATGAAACAAAGTGCAAGTCAGATCCATTACTACACTGGAAAAAATTGGTTTTCAGATGCTCTGTAGTCTTTGCATTTGCATCTTTTTCATATTTCTCAACTTTTACTTCCTCAGAAACAATATGAGACTGGATAGGAATGGAGTACCCACCAGGAGTGTTGATATATTACTCCCTCTCTCAGTGACACAAGTATTAAAAACAATGGGCTATTCTGTATAACCTAATATAATTCTCTAAACGACCATCCTACTCCCATTCCCATACAATTATGTTTATTGTAATTGGCTTCATTTGCTTGGCATGATACTTTAAAAATATATTTATAAACAGAATGAACATTTTCCATAAAATAAGAGATGGCTTATTTAGAAGGAACCTGAATTCTAATAATTTCTGTTTTCATTTGTGGGATGCGTGCATTCAGAAATTTAGCATTAGCTAAATATATAAGTCCTCAATTTATGAAAGTAGGAGCCTGCCCATTATGGTTTCAAGGGGTGATGGCTGTTAAGTAAAAATCTCTCACCTAACGACTCCTACAACCTCTTCTCACCCTGATGCAGCTGTAAAACAAATGTGTGGGTTGTTAAGTAGAGCACAAAGTGCCTTGGGGGGGGAGGCTCTGGGAGACCTCCCGCACTCCTGAGACACCCTGTGTTCCTCTTCCACCTGATATCTTCTTTGGGCCTGCTTTCCCTCCTACCAGGTCTCCACTGGTCTTTTCCCCTCCACACTGCAGGTCCTTGCAAGCATTCCCCACACTGGCTCCCCACAAGCCTTCCCCCGCCTCACCAGAGACCTGCAGGTCTCCTCCCCATCCTGTCACCTGTTGCACATTTATTTTTTGAAGATTCCACACTATGCAGACAGCATTATGGAAGCAAAATATGTTATTCATCCCTGGGCCATGTGGCAGCCTCCCAGAAGTGGATGTCAAGGAATTGTGGGCATGCTGAAAATTACAGCTACTTCTGAGAGATAGACACACAGCCCAGGTATGACTGGCATGCTCTCCTTCCCCAACATGAGGTCTGGACATCATCAAAAGGTAAGCAGGTGATGGGGGATGGGGGAAGGGAGCAGGCCCAAGGCCTGTGGGGACCTGGCAGGATGGATTGGAGAGAGAAAGGTGGGGGTACTGCAGCATCCCTGCAGCTTGTCATAAGAGCGAGTAACTGAGGTTCGAAATAGAGATTGTAAATACCATAGCTTCTGGGGATGGCATCTTTGAATGGTCACCAAGTGACCAGTTTTTAAGCAAGGACTATCTGCAACAGGCTCCTTTAAAGAAAAGAAAATGACAAGGCAAACCAGATCCTACAAACACGGGGAAGGCCTAGTGTTTTGTGTATATGGTTTTTTAAAAAAAAGAAGTGCCTCTACTCCTGCACAAGTAGGCTCATCCTTTAGCCCAACTGTTTAACAAAAATGGTTTACCAACCCTACACCACAAAGATGTTATTATTTTACTATATAATAATGTGTGTGTGTGTTTGTGTGTTAAGATCTTCCATATAGGAAAACATTTAATTTGATGTTCAAAATCAATACAATGTGAATTTAATGTTCTTTGAATAAACACATCATTACTAAAATATATGTTCTTATCCAAGAATTTAATTAACTGAAAAGACTGTAACTGACATAATTGGCTTAATTATATCACTGACTGAATTTATAAATTATGAGCAAACTAGTAGACTTAAAAAAGCTGATATTGCTGAGAAAAAATTTGCAAACCAATAAAGCATCTGTGTTTAATTTTTAAATAATACTATTTCTATTATCACATGTTAATATTAAAAGGCTCATTTTTTCCTCAAACACATGAACACAGAGTAGACAAATTGCCCCCTATGATTCAGTGAATTAGAACTGAGTTGTCCGTCCATCATATATAAACAAGAAACAGTTTGGTTTCGTGGTTAAAGCACCTAGTTAGAAACTGGGAGACCATGAGTTCTTAGGCATAAAGCCCGCTGGATAACTTTGGGCAATTCACTCTCTTTCAGCCTTAGGAAGAAGGCAACCACAAACCGCTTCTAAAAATCTTGCAAAAAAAACTGCAGGGACTAGTTCAAGCAATCCCCGGGAATCAAGGCTGTTTTGAAGGCTTACATGCATGCAAGAACAAAAGTGTAAATTTGCTCACAGCAGGTAGTAGCACTTAACTGACCTTGTCCAACTATAAAAAATTTAAGCAGGGTGGTTCTCGGTTAGTATTTTGGTAGATCACAAGAAAATCCCAGGGCTATAGGCAAGACCAAAAAGTTGAAAAACATTCCAAAAGGAAATGCCAAGCTACTTCTATGGTGAAGAAAACAGGGTGGATATGTCCGAAGAGTCACCAAGGAATTGAAACTGATTCAAGGGACACTTTATACATTATACATAGAAACAATTTTTGCCCCTATCACCTACACTTTGTTTTCAGTTATGTCTGCAAAGAAACTTACCTATTCTTTACCAAGATATAAATATATTATTAGAAATGCAAACATTGGTATTAACATTTATAAAATTTTATCTTGCTTTTTTGATTATTAAAATTATATGTAGCATAATATCCACTAAGCTAATAGGTATGCTCATAATAGTCTATCCTTCAGCAATTTGTATGATTAAAAGAAATCAGAGCTTCTATTTGCCACACTTGGTCAAAATGCAAATTTATTGTAGGATTTACTTTTTAAAATAGTTTCTCTCAATGAAATTTCATTTTTTTTACATATTCTATGCTCCTTAATCTAAATCAAACATATAGAAGATCCCATCATGTGCAATTTGCTCTAGTGTTTAGTTTATGTATTGGTGGCCTTTTTCTTCCAATATTCTGAGACAATTGATTAGAACAATTATTAATTGTTGAGTATTTCATTCATTCATTTAATTGCTTGACTTCCATCATATACCACACTAAATGCTTTCAGCAACCAATTTTCAACTATATACAATCATGCTATCCACTCCATAATTCAGCTCATTCATTTTAGAAGTATTTTCACTAAAATAATGAAAAATAAACTGTCTTTCTCACATTTGTATATTTCTCAGTGACATGATATAAACAGCAAGAATCTGGCCTGTAAGTCCCTGGCTGACATAAGATCATGCTATAATTCCTACATTTTGTTTACTGAAAATGTATAGAAGAATACAATTAGAATTCTGCCAAACATTTTTGAGGCAACAAACAATTTCCTTACAGTTTTGGCACACTTTCCTTCAACAGGGAGCAACAATATCAGCATTTTCCAATAATTAAGCTCCAATGCTATCTTCGTGCACATACCGTTTCCCCCAAAATAAGGCATCCCCCAAAATAAGGCATCCCCTGATAATAAGCCCAATTGGGCTTTTGAGCGCATGGCAATAAGGCCAAGCGCTTAT
>JANHFM010008591.1:194615-209763 GCA_032468115.1 Grayia smithii
CCAGGGTTGGACTAGATGACCTACAAGGTCCCTTCCAACTCTGTTAATCTGTTAAAAATTGTGTATGTAAATTTATGTTCCCACACTGAAATCACAAATAGGATATTGCACCAATCAATATGTCTATCACTGGCAAAAACCATTAAACAATAGTGGTAGGCAAAAAAGAGCAAGAGCTGTTATTTCTATAATTAGGAAAATATTTACATCACAAATTGACTGATCTATGAACAACCGATCTGATACAACTTCTGAATCTCAAAACCCTGTTATAGTAAAGTTAAATACGTTCTTTCCTCCGTAATCCCTCCCCGCCCCATTCCTTTATACTGTGAACTATAACCAGCTGTACCCCAAAATGCTTGAGCTACAATTCTTACGTAATCCCGAACTATTGATTTACTGACTGCGAATAAAGCAAATTGAACTTGCAGAAACCTCCGCAATCTATAAACGTCAAGATACGTCATTTAGCTACAACGACAGTTATAATCGCTGAGCACTTTCCACCTGCAGCAAAGTTTCTGCCACGGAGGGAACCCTTTGTACAACCCGACAGAGTCTTACCGATAGAAATGTTGAACGCTTCCCGGAAGTGTTGTTTATGTATGTAAAAAAGCACGTCGCGCAACAAAAACGTCATTTCCTATAAACGTTTGCGGGAATCGGAACCGCATCGCCTGGAGTTAACATGCCGAAGTGAGTGAAGTGGGTACATTACAGATGAAATTGCAAGACGGCTGGGTGGGAGAATGCGTTCTGATTCTGTAATACGAATAAGCTTCTCTTATTGCTTAGCTAAATGGATTTCTATTTGAACATCGCTTTAGGTTTTCCTCCAATATTTGTGGTTGAAGTTTCTCCCCTTCTTTTTCTCGCTTTTCGGAAATACATTTCCAGGAATATAAATTTCCTTGACTGCCAAGTGCAATAGATACTAACAGATACTAATATTAGATATCTTTCCATTTTGGCTATTTGCTGAAATGGATTGTGTATGATTGTTTTCAGAATCAGGAATTGGGTCTAAGATTGCTCGATCCTAGCTGTTAAAACTGCTGGTCCTAACAGATACATTTTATTGTGTGATCATTTATATACCAAGATGAGGCACACATTTTTTTCCCTTCTAATTTTATCTCTAGGACTATTAAACTATTGCAGAGAATTGATGGACATAGATATAGCTTTAGTAATATATTTGAAGTAGTTACAACTGAACATTTAAGATTTTTGAAGAAAAATATGCTTTTACTACAAAAACAAAGAATTCAATTGGTTGGCTTACTGAAATATCTTAACCATTTTCTAACACGTGTTAAAGAATCTAGTAGCAAATTATTCCTACTTCCTATGAATATTTGTTTTGCCTTTCAGATTTTATTGTGATTACTGTGATACTTATCTCACGCATGATTCTGTAAGTAGAAATTTTAAGTGTTATGATCAGAAATTTAAAATTGTTTTTCCATTCAGTTATTAGTTCTGATTATATTCTGATTATATTGGAGTTTAAAACTGATCATTTAAAGTGTTTGTAGGCAGGTGAAAAGAAGTGATGAGAATGAATGTGTTTAGATACTCATGCTTCAGCTATTTAAATATGTGCTTAATTGCAGTTATAATTAAAGCAATGAGAGAGAAATAAATTTTTGTAACAATGCAAATTTTAAAGACTGAGAATTTATTGGGAAGCTATTTTTGTGACTAGGTATATGCATTGGAGATAAATTTTGTGTTTGTAAGTATAATGAGTGCTTGGAGAGTAGTGGGATGTTCTTTTCTTCCAGCCGTCTGTGAGGAAAACCCATTGCAGTGGCAGGAAACATAAAGAGAATGTGAAAGATTACTATCAAAAATGGATGGAAGAACAAGCACAGAGCCTGATAGATAAAACAAGTAAGTTTTATTTCAAATATTGCTTTGTATTTCTCAGTCCTGAAGTTCTGGTATGAAGTACAGACACTGTTTTGTTTTAATCTCTCAAAACATTGGAATGAAATTATGTAAAGCTGTTTAGGATTGTGTTTGACAGCAGAGTAACTGTCCATAAACTGGTGGACAATGTATGGCAGATATAAATTTGGTCTAAGGAATAGGTCCAAATTAAGTGCTGGGGAGAACTGGCAAAAGAAATCTAAACTTTGAAAATAGGCTGAATCTAGTTGATGACTGCTGAGAAATAAATATAAATTTATTTAACCTTTATTTGCCATACTGTAGGTTTGTAGAGATTCGGGTTGTCCCAAAGGTGGTTGTCCCAAAGAGGCAACTGGACTTTGTTTTTTCCTTTGAAGACAGTTTGCTTCTTCAGCTCTGACAGGATAGTGGGGAATAGAAGGATTTACCGTATATTCCTTGCAGACAGCTGGTCATTTGCATCCTTTTAGAGCAGTGTTTCTCAACCTTGGTGACTTTAAGATGGATGGACTTCAACTCCCAGAATCCCCCAGCCAGCTTTTAAAGTCACCAAGGTTGAGAAACACTGTTTTAGAGGGTCACTGAAGCATTGGGAGGTTTATCTGTGTCCTCAGGGTCACCTGAGTAGTGCTCCTGGTTCCTGTAGTCTGCAATTTGCCATCCAACTCCAATGGACTCTCATTGTATCTCCATGATAAAAGGATTTAGATAGTAACTTGGATTCTTGCCACTTCCTCCATTAGAACCTCTTCTTACTGGTCACGTAATCCAGAACATTAAGGGGTTTGGAAAGAATTTCAGAAGCCATGTTCTACATGCTGTCTTTACCTTGTGATTAGTGTCTATAGAAAATCTTCCTCAGCTTCCTGTATTAGAAACGGATTCTAAAAGTTTATAGCCCATGCTGGGTAGAAATAACTGCTCTATTTTAGTGGAAAATATTGAATGCATATTCTAAATTCCTAAAAGAAAACCCTTGATATAGTCAGTATTTCATAAGAAATATTCAATATTCTTTGTACAGAACTGATATTATTTGGTTTTGTTTATTTTAAAATATTTAGAAAATTACTTTTAATTTGAAATTTTCTGAACACATTGGTACCTTGTTTGAGGTTTTGAAAAACAACTCTGTTTTATTAACTTAATGCTTTCAGCTTCTTCATGAATATTTTACATGGAAGTTGTGTTCACTGCAACTTGCTAGTAAATATACGGTATTTAGGATTTCAGACTTAGCTAGAAATAATTCTCACAGAATTTGTATCAGCGTGCAAATTGCGGAAAAAGTGGAAGCTTGGTAAAAGTATTTATGTATTATATGGTAATCTCTTATTTTTGTACTTGAGAATATCACTTAAAATTGATTAAATTGATAGAATTTGAATTTGAAATTAAATACTTTCACTAAGAAATAAATCCAGACAATTGAATGCCTTAATACGCCAGATTATTTGAAACTTTACAGAATTGCACTGTATATGTAGTACAGTAATTGGAAAATATTTTTTCAGTAGTCTGTTAATTTTTATATTTTTCCATTTTCTCCCATTAATACAGCGGCTGCATTTCAGCAAGGCAAAATCCCACCCACCCCGTTCTCTGCTCCACCTCCTGGGGGAGCAATGATACCACCACCGCCTAATATCCGTATGTATGAATATTGTTACTCTATTTCTGATAAAGCTAATATACAGAAATCTAAGAAAGAATGCTATATTATTTTATTTTAATATTACTTGGTTATTCATTTTAAAGAATATTGCTCCTGTTCCTAGTAAGTTATAAGCCAATAGGCACTTGCTATTTGTACATAAGCTTTAACACAACTTATGTAAAATATTTTTACATTTTGAGATACTGAATTGATATAAGATTGATTGACATTTTTTTTATACTTTAGCTGGTCCTCCACGGCCTGGTATGATGCCAGCACCTCATATGGGTGGACCACCAATGATGCCAATGATGGGACCACCTCCTCCAGGAATGATGCCAGTTGGACCTGGTAGGTTATAGATTGAATAAATGCTTACATCTTTCTATTGTGAAGATGTATATGGTAAAAGACTAGCTACTGTATATATTATATCCTTTTTCAGGAATAGCAAACCTGCATGTTGAAAGGTGTCTACTGACATTGCCAGGCCTTCTGAGCAAAGAAAGATGCAATAAAAGCTTTAGAAGAATTTGTTTTATTTCAGAACAATTTGGCTAGATTACTAATATCACAATACAGCATATAGAAAAACCACTTGAGGCAGTTGTAGTGGCGCAATTGTGTATTGCGTGTATTTTTTATTAAGATTTTTGTTTATAAAAGTATAATACAAACTAAATTTAAAAAGAATAGAAGAGTAAAAAGTACAAGAAAAGAGATACAAGAAGTAAGAATATAATAAGAAATATATAAAGAAGCAACTTGTGACCTTTATCACAACAAGTAAATAAACTTAGTGAATCTAGACCCTCCCTGTAAGGTTTCAGACTTTTATCTCTCTGTCCTGTATCCTATTTCTTATCTATAAACACATCCATAAAAAAACATCTTTTCAGTCCTTGTATCAGAGGAAAGTCCATAAAGAGTTGCTAGAACAAGATATCTTGTTTTACCTTTCTTTTTCAAATAAATCAACTCTTCTAATAATTTTAATCTTTAGTTCATTCAAGTATGGCATCCTATTGATTTGATTTCTCTTTATTTCTTTGTCCCATTGAACAGAGTTCCTCAAGGCTTTAACAAGCCTCTTTTGTAAATTCATTGGGAAAAATTATCCAGGCCACTATATTTGTTTGTCATTTGTGATTCTTTTTTAAATTTTAAATCCTTGGCCAACTTTATTTGTAGATCCAGTAAAACATCCTTTTCTTGGCCTGTCAGTTGTAAATCTATTTTTGCTACCTTCTCTGTTTTGTCAGATAAAATTGGTTCTGTCATTTCTTCAATAACACCTTTTGGGCATAATCCATCCATAGAAACAGACATCACTATTGACATTGTTGATATTGTGGCTACTATTTTCTGATACTCTTTTTCAAAAATCTTCAGTATTTTTGTTATAATGATTTACATCATGTTATATGATTGTAAATTTCTCTTCTAAGAACTTTAGTCCCCTCTAGTGTCCAGTTTTTGAAATTGTGAAATTCTCTATCATTATATTTTGTAAAAATCAAAACAATCTTATTTCCCACAAAAAGTTATTTGTTCTTTATAATTAATTCCAGTATGTTATTGTACAAGTTTCAGTATTCCAATTTTATCTAGACCCTTAGTCCATTTATAAGATCAAAATAATTAGGTTTTCGCTATTTATTTCACATTATCTAAATTCTTAAGATTATAATTAAAAATTTCTTTCATTCAGGATTGAAGGCAGATTTACCCAGCGTTTTCCAACTTGTTCCAAAGGTCCATAATAGCTTAAAAGTTGTTAATGAGCTTTTTCTGAAAGTGATTAGAAAAGTGAGATTTGTTAATTTAGTGCTATTTAAAAGCCTTGTCCTGCTTGTGACTGACCCCATCATCTTAAAAGGGCTCAAACCTGAAGAAAACCATTGTGTTGAGCAGCCATCTGAAGCACATATCGATGATCTTTTATCCTCTCCTTATCCAGGGAGGTTCTAAGGAACCCGTTTACTCACTGATTTCTTGGTCTTTGCCACAGTCATCAACTCCACTTTCACAGAGCCAATTTCTTTTTGCTATGCCTTCCCTGGAAGAGAGGAGTGGAGCACTTGCTCTGACTGACTTAAGGATCATACTTGTATAATTGCAGTGTGCTAGCCAAGCCATAGTTTGGCCATTACATTTTTGGTCAGGTATGTGTACTCGGTTACCTCCTCTTCTGTTTTTTTATTCTTTTTTAAAATAATAAAATAATTCACCATGAACTCTGAAACTCTAAAATCCCTTGGTGGAATTTGAAGCCTTAACACTGTAGGAGGAATTAATAAATTACAAAGTGTCTTACTTTAAAAATTGGGGGAAAAAATAGCAATTTAAAATTTTAAGGTTTCCTGTCACAGCATGGCTGATGATACTTTTATAGCAGATTTTAAGCTGAACAATTGCTTCACAAAGCAGGAGGCTTTTGCTATGTATTGCACTATATTATGGCAGGGGCAGGATAGAATTAGTTAAGCTAGTTTGTCCAAACTTTTCAAAGTCTCTTGCTCCCTCTTCACCTTATTCTTTTCCAGAGCTTTTGCTGTCGATTCAGTTACTTACCTATTAACTCACTTCTTTTTCCATCCTTTTCAGTGACAAAGAGAAGGGAATTGACTGATAAAAACTCTGTGCTTAAAATCTTTCTCAATGCTTCCATAGCCTTCTCTTATGTTTATATTGCAAGATGTACTTCCCTTGGGGTCTTCTGCCATCCTTTCCAGGTTTGAGATTTTCCTGGAGTCTCCTTGTACTGGTTATCTCCCCCTGTTATATAGAAGGTAGAAAGGATGACTTTGATGAACAAAGGGAAGTCCCGCTATTGAGGAAAGAATCTGATAAATGTGGTTTGAAACCATATCAAGAAAGATTTGTGAAACAGAGTCCCCCCTGCCCTCAATTTACATGAAGATAAAAGAGGGAAAACCACATTCAAACTTGCAAGATTCTATTACTATAGTTATGATAATTTTACTAGTAATAAAATAACTTCTACACAGTGTCTGCTTTATTAATCTGGTCTATCCTGGGTTTGGACCAGTGGTGGGTTGCTCCCAGTTCGGTCCGGTTCATGCAGTCCGGTAGCAGTGATATTATGACGCGCGTCCAAACATATTTTTTGGGGGTAAACCCCCCCCCAAAATAGCACTCTGCACATGTGTAGAGTGCTAGCACGCATGCGCGGTAGCGTGCTTTAGGCGCACAAGCGAGCATGCACGTGCAAATCGCACGCGTGCGCATTCAGGAAAAGAACTGGTAGTAAAGGTAAGTAGAACCCACCCCTGGTTTGGAGTGAAGCACTTCTCACTTTATAGTTCTTTGCTCCTCTCAGGAAAGCTTCCAGGTGATGTCTTCACCCTTCTCCTCCCTCTGAAGCCAGAAAATGACAACTCACTGTAACAACCCAGCAATGTCTTTCTCCAGACACCAATTTCCTGCACAAAAGAATTTACTGTCAAAAGAACTTACAAAAGAACTTACTGCACAAAAGAACTTACTGTCCCAATGCATCAGAATGATACAGGCTCAAATGTGGCAATGTTCTCGCTCAAACCAGCAGCATTTTCCCCAGTAACCAAGGAGATGAGTTTCACTCCTGGGCTTTAGAACACCAACACCTGTATATTAGGTTTATCCAGTGAGAATTCTTCCTCCATCTGTCCCACAATGGTCCTGCCTAGCTGCCAGTGCAGGTTTTCTGCTTTCATGACAACATGGCTACACTCCCAAACCATACCTGAGCTGCTTCTCCCCATTTATTTTTCCCTCACTCTGCTGAATCACACCAGTGCAGCAGCACCCAATGTGGCCATAAAAACCGTATTCCACATTTACGGATACGTATAATAGTACTATAGCTCTATTCCTTTTTCCATCTCTCATTCCTTTTCCAATGCGGAAACTGTTGACCCCTTTCTGGTGAATCAGGGAGGAGGAAAATTCAGGTATCTGATAATCTTGTTTTACTGTAGCCTTGTAACCTATTGTAGCCAACTATAATATATGGTAGTTCCAATTCTGAGAGTTTGAGAGCATTATCAGGATTATAGAAGACATCCAATCTAGAGCCTGTTTTTTAAAAAAAATAATTATCATAATTTAAACAAATGTGTAATATAGTACTTTGGGCCCATATATCTTCTCTGTTAAAAAGGGTTCCATTCATAGAACATTGCTTTCTTGCTGTCTACTTTCCTATGAAGTGCTCTGCTTTTGCACTGAAAAATCACTTGAAGGCCTTAAGAATAATGCACAATAGAATACAAGCGGCCACAGGCAGAGAGGAATTGTATTTGAATGAACAGATAAATATGCATCCTTGTGTAAGAATATGAAACATGTTGGTTCTGCAAAGATTTATAAGATCTTGGAAACCACTTATAAAATTTTCTTGGAATTTGTTTTTGTGTTGCAAAACGTTAAAGAAAACATTCAGCTCCACAGAAGTTGAAAGATCCTTTTCATCAAAATTTGATAAGCATTGTGACATACTGACCTATAAATTAGTGGTACATTCTTTTGTGTTATGTTTTCTTTGCTTTAATAGCTCCAGGAATGAGGCCACCTATGGGAGGACATATGCCAATGATGCCAGGGCCCCCAATGATGAGACCTCCATCCAGACCGATGATGGTACCAGCCAGACCGGGAATGGCTCGCCCAGACAGATAAAGTGGAATTGGACCTACTGCTCCTTTTTTTTAATGTATGCCTTCGTGTTAAACTGTGGAAGTTGCATTGTCCAAATTGTCAACAATTTTTTTTTCCATTTACAGTCTAAAATTGGAGGGGGGAGAGATGAGCCTGGGGGGGGAGGACTTCATAAATATTGAACAAAGGCTTTGTAGCATTTCCCAAATAATTTTTCATGTTTGTTGTTAAAATAAAATATTGATAATTGCTTTCTCATATTTTGTGTGCTGAAACTAGAAGAATCATCATCATTTAACAACCCCATAATCCTTTGCAGGGTGGAGTCTGGGCAACTGAATGGAGCTAGCAGAATGTTTACTGGCTGGATGCTCTTCCTGTCACCAACGCATAGATTTGTTCAGCAGATATATTCTCACTGTGCCCAGAGAGAGAAATATCTGGCTCTAACTACGATCAAACTCATAGCCTCCTGATTGTGAGGCGAGAGCTCCACCTCTAGGCTACTACACCACTCCTGTTTGCTGAAACTAGAATGATACCGTTAAAATAGTAATAATTTAAGGTGGTATGCTTCTTCCCAAAAACATTGCTCATGGTGGGTGGTCCCTTCCATACCTTTCAAACTTGGATAGGCACTCTATTATTAACACTTAATTTCTAACTTGCTCTCATATTTAATGTGCTTTTATCACTCTAAACCAGGGGTGTCAAACTCACAGCGGCATCACATGACATATTGGGATTTTTTTCCCCCTTCGCTAAACTGGGTGGGGGGCGGAGCCAGCATGTGACGCATCTAGCCCGTGGGCCACGAGGTTGACACCCCTGCTCTAAACTAAGTGATAAGGTCTAGGATATTTCCTTCACCCTACACCTAACCACTCTGATCATTGTTCTATAACAATCTGTTTTGAAGGCCTCCTTTCATACAGTGTTTAGAATACTACTGTGAAACTACTACTAGTTGTGAGTGGGATAGGAAAAAATGAGACTAAATTAAACTTTCTACTCCTTAGTCCTCATGCCAGAGAATAGTTTGCACAATTTGAGATGTAAGTGATTTTGCATCTTGTTGCATCTTGATACTTGTTACATTGGGTGGAATGACAGCTGATAATCAGTATTCAAGATGGGTTCTTAGTGGTAAATATTTCAGTAACCTATGCTTTCTTTCTTCAGCTATGCAGAAAAATTCTATATTTCAAGATAAAAATATACATTCTTCTTCTTGTGCCATATCTGTCATCGGACATCGGCGATCATGTCGGCGATCCTATTTTTATCAGTAGCCGCACAAAAAAGTGCTGCTGACTTTTGTCTAAACCAGTCCCTTAGATTTTGAATCCATGATGTTCTTTTGCCTGGACCTCATCTGCCTTCAATCTTTCCTTCCTTTCCTTTCTTGCACTGTTAAATACATTGTTGCACTGTTAAAATTAAACAATTTGAAAGCATGCACAGTGTGCTTTAAATGGTGTATCAGTGAAGTAATTTTTACAGCATGAAAAACCTCATAAATATCTTGTAATTTAGAGAAAGCCCTTCATAAACTTCCTTTTTTGGGATTACCACTTGATGTGGCAAAGTCAGTAGAAGCTGACAGGAACAGTGCCAGGAATATTGTTGCTAAGCAACATGGCCATGTGATGATGTGCTTTACAACCAAATTGCTTAGTGACAGAAATTTGGGACTCAATTACTGCCATTAACTTAAGAGCTATCTGTAATCTTATTTTACAAGAACAAATGCATTTGAAACTTGAAAAGTTTAAACTAATGGAAATGTGAAATTGCTGATTTCAGGGAGGCATGGTAAACTGAAGATGTCTCTGTGAAAGCAGAGCTGACAACCGCAACAAATATTGAAGAACTGGTGAATAGGCTGATTCTTCGGAATCTCTCTGGATAGGGAGAGTAGGGAGGTTGCCCAAATGTCCTCCAGACAGCTGCTCTTCATAAGATGACTGTAGGATTACAGTCTTGCACAAGTTTGAGCATTAGGAGACGAAGGAACTGCAGCAGAGCTTTTAAAGGACAGTAAGTTTGCAAGACTTGGACATTGTTAACCATCTAAAAGCTATTAGGGACCTTTGTAACTACACATCTGAAAAGTCACTGAGTAAATTTAATTTTAACATTGAACAAAGAAAAATTAATCATAAGCTTAATAACAAAGAATTTGGAATAAACAGCAAAAAGCTAAATAAAATTTAAGAAAGTTATACATGGATTAAGGGTACAATTAACTTTGGAATAATT
Source organism: Grayia smithii (assembly GCA_032468115.1). NCBI lineage: Eukaryota > Metazoa > Chordata > Lepidosauria > Squamata > Grayiidae > Grayia > Grayia smithii. The sequence continues at coordinate 205,117 of JANHFM010008591.1, forward strand.
GACTTACTATAAGATTTTGGACTTAGCTATAAAAAAGAAACAGCTTCTTGTGAGAACCAGAGTTACTTTAGTTATCTTGGCTCATAATAAAGATGAGTTGTTTTTAGAAACTCGACACTAGAGGGGGCTAACCATTCTAAGTAGAAGGAAAATAAATACAAGCCTGCCTTTGGTGTCAGTTTACTGGCACTTACAAAATGATATGAAACTGCATTAGAAATATTAAAGGAGATCTTTGAAGAATGGAGCAAGAAATTAGTAGCTACAATATTAACAGTGTCAATAATGATGTCTGATCATATGGATAGATTATGTCCACAAGATGCTGCTTAGGAAACAACAGATGAGCAAATATTGTCTTACAAAACAAAGTATCTACAGTGAAATTACAAATAACAGACAAAGAAAATGACCTGCAAAATGTTTTCTTACCTGGATCTACAAGAGGCTTATTAAACTCTTAAAGAATGTGTGTGATGAAATAAAAAAGAAACCAAATCCCACAACAATATTTGAATAAGCACTAAAAATTAAATCTTAAAAGTAAAAGGAAGCCATAAAATTGGTTTATTGGATCAAAATTAAAATAAGAAAACCCCCCCTTTCTTTTTTCAAAGTTCTGCAAACCATTTATAGACTTCTTGCTGACACCAGAATTGACAAGTTTATGTTTTATGGATTTGGTTATAAATAAGGGAAGGGATAAGGGATTAAAAATTGTTTGTAACCATATAAGAGTGAAGAGTTTTTAAATTTGTCTATATTTGCAAAGAACTCTGGAAGTCACCTTATATTTTTATTTTCCTTTTCTTTATATTTTTTCTTTTTTATTGTTTTTTTTATACTTTTTATTCTTTCTCACTATTTTTCTTAGTTTAGTCTGTTTTTACTATTGTACACAAAAATTCTTAATAAAAATTATATGCAAAAAAGAAAGAAAAAACTTGAATTTCCTGAAGCAGAAATTTATGATTTCAAAATTGGATGTTTTAGGTGTAAATAAACATAAATTAGAATGGGATACTTTAAATCAGATGACTATATAATATACTAGGATATGAGCTCATATAAATTAATAGAATTGCAAGGAAAATTAACAGGAGCATAACTAAGTATATTATTGACTCCTAGGAGCACAAAACCTGGAAACAACACACTCATTTAAAATCAAATGTTCTACTGTGATAGGCACAAGCAAATAATCATGACAAAGCTCTAATAAAGATTAAAGCAAATACTGTATGAAATTCTTTAAAAACAGAATTATAGAAAGCCAGAAAATCTGTGGACAAATAACATTTATTCAGGAACAAATATTGTTAAAAACAAGTAGAATAAGTAATACAGGATTGGCTGTGTCATATAATTTCAAATATATATTTAAGCCATTGATAGATATGTAAAATGTACATTTTTTAATTAAAATAAGTAAAAACATGTAATAGGCCAGCAGCAAAATAGGAAAGCACTAGAGCTGTTTAAAACTGCAGAAGAACAGGTACTTTAGAGGTTTAGCAGCTTTGTGCCAACAGATATGGAGAAATATGTGGTCTAGAGATTTGAAAATACTGAAGGAGTAAGAAGAGGAGGAGGAGTGGGAGTCATAAGGGAATGTGCAAATTGCACTGTCATTATGCAAGAATGTTCTGATAAGATTTTATAAAAACAAGAATTAGAGCTGTACATGGCTCAATGCCAACTGTCAAATGAATGCCAAGTGAATGGGTACTCTTCAGAAAATATAAATAGGTGTAATCGAATAGTTAATATAAGATGAATAATGAGAGGTTGGGAATATAGAATGGCAGTTTATCTCTGATAATTGATTATGGTAAGGTCTTGTGTAAATCCTGTCAAATATGTGATAGGTGTACCAGAACATAAAATTACTTTTCTGAAAAACTTGCAATGAATAAGAAACTATTGTAAAGCCAGAGTCTGAAGGAACATGATGGTTGAGAATAGGGAAGGGAATAAAAATGATGCATACCCATTTAATATAATGAATACTTTATAAGAATAACAGAAGTGAAAGAGATGATAACTGGAATTAAAACAGTAGTCAAAATTCTAATAATTTGAAATGTAGAGGATTGGAAATAATCCAAACTTGTTAAGTGACATAAATAATTATTAAAAGGTTGATTATGAAAATAAAAATGGAATGTGAAAAATATGAACTATTGAAATTAAAACAAAAAAATATAATAACCAGTATTATAACCAGATGAATTTAATGTTGATGATTAAAACAGTACAAAAGTTTTGTTGTTGTTTGGTTCAAGAATAAAGAAACTATGGTGTATAAGGGAAATAAAAAGGGCATTAATCTTGGGAAGGAAGCCAAAGCCAAATTTACACAAAATTAAGGCACATAAAGATATATCTATGAAAGTTATATATTTATATATTTAATATATTTATTGAAGACCAGAGTAGTGAAAATTGGACAGCAGGCAAAGAGCAAGGCAATAGCTATCTTCCAAATATCAATCCAGCAGGGGTTAATAAGAGAAGAAAACCAATAAACAGCCCAGATTGAATACCATAAATACTAATTACTCCTTTGAAGTAATGATGAGCACACACAAACTTACACACTTGAGCACATCATGCAAGTGAGTAATGGATTTTAAAGGATAGTTCTATTTGGCAAGATTGGAGGAAGCAATATCTGGTTTAGGAGACTTCCATAAGGCTCTCCCACTACTTAATAGCTCTCCCAGGGAATTCTCATAGTTAATTCATAGTCTGGAATTTTCTCTATAAAGCTTTCACTTAGTTCTTTTGTTATCCTTAGGTGCTGTAGAGAATAAATCCATATCCTAAACTCTGTGATATCCCTTCATGTATTGAAGGAATGTTATCAAGTCTCCTTATAGCCTTCTCTTCCGTAAACTAAACATGTCAAATTCCTTTAACTACTGTTTGTAGGATTTAGCCTCCAAGTCCCTTATTTTACTAGCTTGTCTTCTTTGCACTTGTTTTAGTTCCTTAGTGTCCTTTTTGGATTGTGGCAATCAGAACTGGACACAGTATTCCAGGTACAGTTGGTCGGACCAGTGCAGTGTATATCTCTATTGCTATAGCCCCAAACTGCATTTTGGCAACTGCAGCACAATTTCTAATCTGTGGCTTACCAAAACTTCCAGTTTCTTCTTGCAAGTACTACTGCAAAGCCTAACGTACCTGTGCATCTGTTTTTTCCCTGCCTAAGGACAGAACACTACATTTCTCAACACTAAACATTTGGCTGGATAGGGCCCAATATTCATGTCTATCAAGTCCCTCTTCAATTCAAATTCAATTCAAAAGACTTGGAGACTAAAACATATGAAGAACGGCTGCAGGAATTGGGTATAGCCAGTCTGGAGAAAAGAAGGGCTGGGAGTGACATAATAGCGGTGTTTTTCCAATAATTAAGGGGCTGCCACAAAGAAGAGTGGGTTGACTGGCATTTTCCATTGCCAGAAGGCAAGACAAGAAACCATGGGTGGAAACTAACCAAGGAAAGAAACAACCTGGAATTAAGGAGAAATCTCCTAACAGTGAGAACAATTAACCAGTGGAACACCTTGTCTTCAGAAGTTGTGGGTGCTTCATCATTGGAGGTTTTTAAGAAAAGACTAGACAGCCACTGTCTGAAATGGGTCTCCTGCGTGAGCAGGGGGTTGAACTAGAAGACCTCCCAAGGTCCCTTCCAGCTCTGTTTTGATTGACTGATTGAATTGTTAGGTTCTTTACTCCAGTGTTAGCAATCAGCATCAGCTTTATGGACATCCACAAAGTTTATGAATGTCCTTTCTGTTCCCTCATTTAACTTATGAAGATATTGAGGAGCACTAGGCCCAAGCAGAACCCTGATATAACTCCCTGCATACCCCCCCTCCATGTGGATGTAGACCCATTAAGGATAACAGCTGGGATATAGTTATTCAACAAATCTATCCATTCCCACATCCATCCCACATTTTTCCAGTTATCTAGAAGGAGACTGAAAATGTCACACATATACCATTTGCTTCTCTGTGATTCTGCTAATGTGACCTGTGAACTGTTTTAATGGTTAGAAACTTAGGCGAACTCAGACAATGACTTGCTCAATTGTCCACAACGAGATAAATCATGGCTTAGCATTTAGAATAGAATAATAGAGTTAGAAGGGACCTTGTAGGTCATCTAGTCCGACCCCGAAACCCCACATATACCATTTCTGACAGATGGCTGTCCAGTCTCTTCTTTGTACGAACACAGACCAAATCTCCTTTAAAATGGAGGACGCGGTTCTTTCTTACGTGCTTTTCAAAACTCCCGGAGATGCGGAGCTACAGTATTTCTTAAAAACCAGACTTCTCTAAGCGCCCGATGAGAACAAGCAAACGCTAATCCAAACGAAGCCGGAGGAGCCGCGAGAACTTTTCCGCCTGAGCCGCTTCGGTGGCAACCGGAGAGGTTGCTGAGGCTGCTACTGGCCCTGTGAGCCAATAGAGGGCGCTGCCACACCGCCCGGTTCCCCCCGCCTCTGTTCCCCCCGCCCCCCAGCTTTTTCCAGGGGGCGGGGGCGCGACTAGCTTTGCTGGACTCCGCCGCGGTGGCGGCCGGGATTCTGGCGGAGCCTGCTTGGAAGGGGGAGCGTGGGGTGGGTGG